>JAPMOR010032266.1:116156-154334 GCA_026543865.1 Argiope aurantia | reverse complement strand
CACACACACACACACACACACACACACACACACACACACACACACACTCACACTCACACTCACACTCACACTCACTCACACACACACACACACACACACACACACACACACACACACACACACACACACACACACACACACACACACACACACACAAAACCCTGCCGAATAAACCTCAGGCTTCTAGATATTTTTCTTAATTCTATATAACTATAGACCCTTCCAGTGAATTGCTTTTATTTGCTGCAATATTTCTTTCTTACCGGATGCATGATTCAAAAGTCAATAAACATTTAAGTGTAGAAAAATCATGATTCAAAGCGAAATTCGGTCATAATTATAAAAGTCATGATATAAAAAAATTCTGACAGATTCTGAGTGCATTTTTAATAGATATAGGCAGAGAAAACTATCTCCCATAAAACCAATTCGCATTTTGATGCTGAAATATTGTTTGAGCCTTGTTGCTTTGATGTTTTCTGATCTTCTACAGTTTACTGCTTCGAGATAAACTAATAAAAAAAACTGAAATTGCATCTTTATGTATAGTATTAAAAATGTAAGTTAAAAGATATTGTTATTGAATTTAATTTCTTGTGTGCATTTCTTTCAGATGGTTATTTATCAAAGAAAACTTCGTGGGTTTGCTGGACCCGCGCAGTGGTCATATAGATAGCATTCTTCTCTTTGATAGGAATTTCCGAGTGGACACACGCAAGAGGAGAACTCAACGCGACAGTGGTATCTTGATACAGAATTTGAGCAGGTGTGTTAAAACGTTTAGACATTCTTCCCCAAGCCCACATCCGTTGGAGTCAAACGCGTTCCTACTGGTGTGGTGTGGAAGTTTGGAAAGGGTGTGCCAGAGAAGGTGTCATCCTCGCCATATGATCTCGACTCAAAATTATGAGGTCCGTCCAAAATAGCCCTGGTGTTGCTTTAAAGCGAGACGTTAATATAACTGAACTAAACTAACTAATTCCCAGGCACACCTGATTAAACGATAGATAGTTTCTTTCAACTTAGTACCTTTGAAAAGTAATGCAGTCTTTCCTGCTTTGATCAGAGCCATTACTTACTTTTTCTGGCTATTCTGTAAAATTTCACTTTCTTCTTTTTATTAATAATGATGTCCAGTTTCATACCGGCACAATCACATGACAAATGCTATTGAGAAAGTCTCGAAAACATCGAATTCCTTTTCTAAATCTCAAATTTGAATTTAAATATTTAGAACGAGAATCATTTTTAAAATGTTAATAAATTGGATATATTAGACATATACATATATTAAATTTTAATGAGTTTTTAGGATTTATTTTGTATGATGGATATCCATTGTGATTTAATTTTCTTATACAATTATTTTCATCGTTATACGATCTGATCTTAATATTTTTGATAAAGAATGTTTTCACTCTTTTAGCAAATTTTTATAAGCCCGTTTTTTTTTAATTTTTTTTTTATTTTTGGCCTTCGGTGGAGGTCATAATTAATGTTTATAAATATTATGAAATTTTGTAATCAATAGTTTTCTTAGATTTACGACAGATGGAACCTGTTATTTCGAACCAATAATTAATTGATTAAAATGTATTGTTTAATTGATATTTAAGTCAAGAAAATATTAAAATATTACGATGCCTGTGGTAGCACGCAACTGTACAGAATTTAGTAAATTAATCCAAAATTAAACATCGAAAAGCGAGTGAAATTTTATTACAAAATTTTCTCTTTACAAAGGTGAAACAGGTCAAATGAAATAAAATGGTGCAGCAGAAAACTTAACATCAACACGATTATATTTCAAAGAAATAGTTTTTAACTTTCGAGCAAATGAGGATAAATCTAATTTTTTGAAAAGAAAAAAAAATTGTTTGAATTATATATAGAATTAGTTCCAATACATATCTAATTTATCTTTTAACATAGATGATCAGAACATTGCACATAATGAAAAACAAATGAGTTATTGTATTTTGATAAGAAATAATTTCTTGTAAAGATATATTGAAAGATTATATTGCATTTCAAAAGACAGTATAATTATGGCAATCATCTGGTGATTTTTTTAATTGTGAATATAATGCAACAAGCCGTATGGTGATAAACAATGCTTTATTCCCCTCCCCCCCAAAAAAAAAACTATGTTCAAGCAAGAAAAATACAGTCGAGATGTGCACAAAGAGCCTCAGAAGGAATTCACAAAGCACAAACAAGCAGCAAATCGTTATTGGAATAACGGTAACACCACAATTGCCCTCTGTACACTGGTTTGTAAGACGATAGCACACCAAAGAGGTTATTGATTCTTGCATGAGCACTTCTTCTTTCATTCCCGGCTTCAGGCAGGGTATGGAATTTTTTAGAAGAATCTACAGATCTCGGTTCCTAATAGAGATAGATTTGAAATTCTTGGACTTTGGAGAAGCTCCATAACAGCATTTTGAATTTGTACACATGCTTATAACAAATGCAGTTCGCAACGCTATCTTCGCAATGCTTTGAAAAGATGACTTTCCTACTTTATTTTAGGAAGTTGTTCTTGAAGTGCGAAAACGAGAGACAAGCCGAGTCATGGGCTCTAGAATTTCATCTGATGCTGGATAGAGGTTCCAAAGATTTTGTGCGTGCCAACCGATACGATTCCTTTGCTCCAGTCCGTCCATTTTCAGAATGCCGATGGTGAGAAGCTGATTTGTATCAATTGTAATGTTATTGGTGGACACGGTTATAAAGTTTTCAAAAATGTTATTTGTATGAGCTTTTATATTGCATTTCCATGTTTTTTAAATTCAATCCAGAATATGATCTCATCCCTTGCTCAGTATCGTGTATTCTGTATCGTTTTGAAAAATATTTTACGTTTGCAAAGATACTTTTTTTTTCTGTACTTAATTCAATATCGGTTCAAATGTAGTACTTCTTGTAAGTATTCAACTGATATTACTGTAGCTTTAATGAGTATAGCTAGCATCTATTTTATTTAGACATCTAATAAGAGAAATCACTTCCTGCACCCAGCATACAAATGTTAATTCTTCACCTTTGGTCTAAAGGAATAAAAAGCAAATATTAATTAGAAAAATTTATCAAAATTTACTAATAAACGTTTATCAATGTAACACCCGTACTCGTTTGATTTCCCCCGATATCAAATCAGATAAAGGAATTTACTCACATCCCCAGTGTAAAACTACAGTGAAGGACAAAGAGTGTTTGAATGTGGTAGCATAATATAAGGGAGAGAAATGAATGACAACGATAGGTAGTCAAAAGTCGACTGCAAAAAAAAAAAAAAAAAAAAAAAAAAGCTTAGAGCAGAAAATGGTGGTTTGTTTAACACTTCTTTGCTACAAATATCCACATGTACATATTAAATGATATTTTAATCAAGATTACGAAAATAAAAGGAGGTGTATACAAATCATTGTCTGGGATGTATTCGAAATATCAATCATGTTAGCAAAGACCTAATTATCATGAAATCTTGCAGTCTTCTAGGAGTGTTCCACGTATTCAAGTGAATAACGTGACCGTGGCGCTGGACTATAGACATTAATTCGGTTTAATTCGCCTCTGATATCTAGCAGAGAAAATTTGTGTCAGTTGGACGGAGAAGGAATAGACCAAGTATCTCTCTTTAATGATAGTTGCTGCATCCGAATCAAGTAGACACACTTTGAGGGCATTTTCCACTGATTAGGCGGGAAAGAAGTGGAACAGATGCTAACAGTGATTATTCCGAACTTCACCGAAGCAATTAGGACTAGGCTCTTAAGTAATAGGCTCCTATGATATGACGAAGTGTCATTGGATTAGGGTTGAGTTACTTACGTCGAGTTAGATTTCTACTTGAATATTAGTGTTAAAAACAGTGTTAGAACTAAAGTCACGTTAGATACCACAGAATTATAGTGGATTTATTGATATTTCTACATTCCGAATAAGCATTTGTAACATTCATAAATTTTTGAATTTTTTTTAAAAATCTTTTTTCTCCCAATAATATGAATTTTATTTGAAACTCGTCAAATGTTTAACATTTCCGGCGCGGGGGAAGGGGGGTTGTATACATATGTTATGGAAAAATCTACCCGATAAGATCACATACCTGGCGATTTTTTTCAACTTAGACTATTCGTTGACAAATTGTTTGATGAAAAGACTGGAATCATCGAAAGAATGCATCTTCTTGAAGTAGTTCAATAACGAAGCATTTTACAATGATTCCTTTTTGTCTCCAAATGATCAGAGTACCATTATGGGAGAACATTTTTTTCACAAAGGACTACTTACCTTCTTACCATATAGCTCTTCTGTTTCGGTTTACCACCGTATTTTTACTGTCTGATTTCCTTACCGTGCTGTTTCCATTTTCGAATGCAAAGTTCAATTTTCACTCTAATTATTGCACTTCCAGGATAGTGGACGGGGCCACTTACTTCGAGGCGGTTGCCGAAGTCCTGGACAAAGCAAAGGAAGAAATATACATCGCTGATTGGTGGCTGACGCCCGAAATCTATTTGAAAAGACCCACCATTCATGGACATTACTGGCAGCTGGACTACGTGCTCAAGAGGAAAGCTGTAAGCATGAGAAATAAGTAAATTTATGTTCATCATTTTGAAATTGAAAAATACAGTGTTGTTTTCGAGTTCAAATTTTTTTAAATAATTATTCATTCCGATAGATATATTTGATGGTCAGTTTTTTGTTATCTATAAATATGAAGTTCAGCTTTCATGTGTACAGTTTTTTATGACCTACTAAAATAATATCTTAAAAATATATATCATAGTTGGCATGATATATTAGAAATTGCTAACTATAATAGCAATACTTTGGCATTTTTACAATATTGGTATTCGTCTTAAAAAGACACGGGTTTATTAAATTTCTTCGTAATTAAAGTTCAGACGAACTGTGTATTGAAATATGTCGTGCTCTGTATAGAAATAATTCTATATACCGGATAATGTGTCAAAGTCACTCTCTCATATGAATGGGCAAATAAGTCTATCATCTCACATATTGCTTAACGTTATAAAGGATACTCATACTCGTATTTAAAGATAAATACTCATTTTTAAGGATAAAACATTATCCTTAAAAAAGAGTTTGTTGTTTTGGGGACAGTTTTTTTTTATACATCAAAACGCGTTTTAAAATGAAAATAAAAGAGTTTGATAGGAACAGTTTAAAAAACACACATATATATATTATTAAGTTAGAAAAGTTTTTTTTGTTTTAATTATTTCCCAATATCTAGTCTTTAATTTACAATTCATTATCATGTAAGATTCCGAACTTTATAGCGTAACTGTACTCAAAATCTCTTTTTAGTCATGATGTGTTTTATATTAATATAAATATGCATAAACTAATTTCTTCTATGAGTAAATAAAATCTTTACATTGTAAATATTTTTTTGTTAATTGCTTTATAGTGTAGCGGATTAGGATGCGCGAGGATACAACCTGGGACTTTGTGGTTCGCAGCCCAGTAACATGACCATGATACAAAAGCAATTATATATAAAAGCATGATATAAAAGCATGCAGCAGCGTAGTTGATAACTGATAAAGATAGCAGCGTAGTTGTTAACTGGCTTATAAGCTATTCACCACAGGCTCTCCCTCCAGTGAGTCGAACGATATGGCTGTTGAGTGGTGATGCATTATCTGTTGATTCTAATGCGTCTGTACCCTTTTGAGTAGCGCCAAGCGTTATGGCGAGCATGTGTGGGTGAGTGGTTGCTGATGCTGTTGCTGCGTCAAGTGAGTCTGACGACTTTGAGTTGCTCTGGGTAGATGGCGACACAACAGCTGTACGAAGGTTGAAGGTTCATCCTCCGAAGTCATTAATGTTGTGAATTGGTATGAGAGAGGTTAGAACCTGGGACCTTGTGGTTCGCAGTCCAGTAACATGACCGCAATACAAAAGCAATTGCTCATGCCGCGTAGTTGCTAACTGGCTTATAAGCTATTCACCACAATAGTAATATTTCATGTAATATTGATATTTCTACGGGCGTAACAATCACTTAATAGAAATACAACGTGGTTAAAGTCAAAACGTCCAGCTCTATAGAGAAAATAGGCAAAAACAGTTTTTAAGAAAGTCTATCAAAGATTTTTTTTCCATCTCTATGCATTAAACGGATATAAAAATTTCAGTAAATTGTAGACAACCATATTTGTTGAAAAGCTGGAATAATATTGGAGTGTTCCAAAATAAATTGTATTTTTATTTCCATTGACTGAAGTCTTTTAGTCTTTAATTAAAAAATTTTTTGAATCCTGAAACGGATTTGTCAGTTTCATTACCAGATGGCATGACTGGTAAAGTACAAAAATTTGATTAAATTAATTGAATATCTAATATAAGGATCTAAAAATATTAAAATAGAGTATTTTGAGAAAAATTATGCACAAAATAATAAAAATTAATAAAAGTGGAAAACTCTTATATTGTTTTTATTAAAACTCTTTACTTTATTTTAAGAATAAATTATAATAGTGTTTTAGTATCTGTTTCCCTCCTGTACCAAATTCATGACAAATATCCATCATGTTTAAGAATGAATTATTATACGATGACAGCTAAATTTTTTTATTAAAGACTAATCATATTTTTTCCCCTATCGTTCATTTCCGTTATATATTTACATCATCCATATATTCTGAAATGTCTAAATTTAACATTTTTATTATAAATAGTCCTTTTCCACACATTGTTCTGATTAAGGATTCTATTGTTCTTCCTTTCTGATTTGTAAATGTTTAAGTTTTTAAAAGTAAGATTTATAAAAATACCGCCGAAATTTATTTTATAACAACAACAGCAGCAACAACAACAAAGCAAAACAAAAACAAAGAAACATAAGATCTGTTTAAATGTCTCGAAGACTATGCCTCGAACTTGCTGATTCGAAAAGACTATGTAAATTTTAACTTTTATGTATCTATATAAGACTATCGAAATTAGAAAACATGATATCTTTCAGCGTGAGGGAGTACAGATATATGTACTATTGTACAAAGAACTGGAAGTGGCCTTGGGAATCAACAGTTACCATACCAAAAAGAAACTTAAGAGGATGCACAAAAATATCAAGGTGAGATGTTTGGTGAATATTTTGAGAATGTTTTCAAAATATTTTATCATTTCTATATATTTTTATCATAATATATACGAAGAGCCAAAATGACAGAGGGACCTTGATTCTAAGCGGCATGATTTCGAGTGGTAGAATTCTTAGATTTTTCTGGTAGATAATTGTGATTATTGGTATAAATCTGATATAAAATGAATGATTATAGCGTGCCAATCAGTAAGTAAAACAGAAGATGTAAAGTCAGAGAAAGCCTGCTGTGGAATCTTTCAAATAGATTCAATACATTAACATTTAATTTTTGTCTATAGAAGATGTTAAAGGAATTGACAGTTACAGTCGAATGTTTATGAATGAATTGTGTCACGAAATGCATATTTTCAACGGCAGTTTTCGTTCACATATACATTCGTCTGGAAGTGTCAAATTCTACTTTCATCTTATACTGCCGCTACAAGTTCCGAGTGCTACAATTGAATTATAGCACTCGAAGATTTTGGAAGGACAAATCTTTGGATTAATCCATAGATACTCATTTTGTCGCTTTTATTTCACTAAAAAATACTGGCTGTTTAATACTAGATTTTTTTCTTATATGCGCTGATATCTACCAGAAATTTTCCTAATTCTTCTATGTGGAATAATGTCTTAAGAATTGCAGTGCCACATTCATTTAGGTGCCTCTTATAGTTAAGGGAGTGTGACATTTTGGGATTCAAATATCTGTAAAGGAAAGATTTTACTTTTGTTTCAAGCTAAATATTTTTTTTAAAATACAGGAAATATTGTTAAAGAATATTTATAATTAATTGCAATTTTAAATAATCCTTTCATGGCAAATGTGCTTTATTACGAACTATAATTATGCTGCTAATGTGAAAAAAATAAGCATGAACTACAAGGTAATTTATTTATATTGTCTACAAATAACAGAGTACTGTTGTTTGTTTCTACCACTAACTTGATATAGACAAATAACCAAGCTAGTGGATTTCTAAATGATTGAACGCTTTTCTGAGCGGAACAAATTATTCATTAGCAATTCTATTTTTGTTATCGATGTATAATTAATACGTTTTTGGAATATTTATAGTTCTTTTTCTATCAAGTAGAAGAATTCCATCTTTCTAATTCATTTGAGGCTCAATGTTTCAACAATGTATCTTTCTTATATTCTTAATAGTGACAATTGCATTTTATAATGTAATGGACAGATTCTTTTAAAAAATTAAATATAAAATATCTGTTTGGTGTTTTCCCATGATTTCTCATATATATTTAAAATAAGCAGTGTTTCGTGGCGTTTTTTATCCATCTGGTCAAGAATATTTAGCAAACTTCATGAGATAAAATATATGATAAATAAGAAATATGGAGGTTATTTTGTTCTTGCAATCTTGGAATATTTGAATAGCATTTACAGTACAATGTTTGATGTGTGAGAATACATTGCTTTCTTAGAGTAATTTCAATAAAAACTAATGTATTTTCACTTTATTAGGAGGGAAAAATTACATGCTAAATGTCATTCTCCCAATTCGCTTCGTTTTTGAGAAATTGTTTTCACATGAATACACATGGACATATTAAAATATATTTTTCTTTAATAAGAAAAATATATTTTAATATGTCCATGTGTATTCATGTGTATAATTCATGTGTATTCATGTGTATAATTCATGTGTATTCATGTGTATAATTCATGTGTATAATTCATGTGTATAATTCATGTGTATAATATTAAAGAGAATATTGTTCTCTTTAATATTATTCTTAAACATGAAGATTTATAAAAATATCACAAATACATTTTTCAAAGGATAAAAGCTTTGACGATTATAATACATTCGTGTTGTGTATTTCGTACACAAGAAAGTTGAAAGTGCCATTCAGAATTCTAACTGAAATATACTGATTCACATACATACAGATTTCTATGTTTATTTTAACAAAACGGACTAAAAATGAAAAGAAACAAGCCTAAGTTTCCAATTTCACATTATTTGAAGCAATACAAAATTGCTTTCTTTTCGTATTAATATGTTATAGTTCAAACATAATTAATACCCGAAAAGGACAAATATTTATTCCTTAATTGTGCAAAATGTCCAACATTATTGTTATAATATCTTCACGATATTGTACGGCATTCAATGTATCGAATAACGTTTTTAGATTCCGTGCAATATTTTATACTAATAGGATAGTTATCATCTTCCTCTAGGTCATCCGCCACCCCGAAGTTTCGAAAGGTGTCCTTCTCTGGGCGCATCACGAGAAACTTGTTTGTGTGGACCAAACCTATGCATTTGTTGGAGGCCTCGATCTGTGCTACGGTCGGTGGGATGATTACCAACACAGGTGAATTTTCTCATTGATCCATTTTCAGGGTCTGACAAGTTCAGAGACCCATAAAAACTGCTAATCGATTACGTGAATCAAAAATGAAATCGAGAATATCATTTGATCTCACATTAGAGACTAAATATGATTTATCAAGGACTTTTTCTTCTACGAAAGTTTGTCCTGACTAGTACTGTTATAATCATTATATTATAAACATTTATGGTTAACTAAAAGCACCGAGAAATAAGAGGTAGATAACAAAATTTAAAAACTTAGTTATAAAATTTTAATGCTTGAATGCTATCTGAGGGAGTTTGTAAAAATCTTACCATTGGTCATTAAAACTCCACACTACCCTTAGTTAGTCTTCATGAAAGTGAGTGACTTCTAAATAGAATACGCCCTATCATTGGAACGACGAATGTCGTCAATTATTGGAACAAGGGAACAAGCCCCACGACAGGGTATGAGCTCATATTTAATTGCGTGGGAGGTAAGCAAGCATCCTTGGTAATATTTTATGGGTTTCCTTACTTATATACATTTATAAATATAGTGTAAATATGCATTTATAAATATCGTTTACATTTCGAATTTCGCGTGTGTCGGGAAGTTCATTGAAAATCAGTGACTAATTTTTGACATTCAAAAACACAATTTGTTAAAAATTATTCTTAGTTTTAAGTAGTTAAAGTGAATTTTTTATTGTTAAACTGCAGAGTATTTTAGAAATATAAGCCTTCTATATATGCTTATATGCATCAATTTCTACTGATAAATCTGATTCAAGAAATTCAAAATCATGAGAATAATTTTTTCTAGGCTGAGTGATTTCGGGGAATTAGAGAAAAAATTGCGAGTCCTACGTCATACATCCATTCCTCGAAATGACTCTGCTCTTCTTCAGGAGACTCGCTCCACCAGCTCTTTACCTGAACTAAGTTCAGAGGCAGAGATGGTAAAGTTTTCATTTGTTATTGTCGATTTTCTGTTATAAATTTATTATTCAGTTGATCCATTATTCACAGTTTATGATGCTGTACTCCTGAACTATAGTATCTTACGAGGTCGCGCATTTTAATGCAGACAAACCCCTATTTATAAGTCGCGTGTAGAATTACATTTGATCTATTTTATGCTTGTATTTTTAAAATTCCACCTCTACATTAATATTTAGGCCAAGTTTATATAGTAACCTTAATGGAAATGCTGACCACCAAAGCACATCGCAAAATGGTACAGAAAAAGAAACTCATTCTTAGAATTATTTATGAACAAAGTCGATGCAAATAAAAAATAATAAAAAACAATCATATTAGTGTTTGTTTATTTAGAAGCTAATTCCAATTTCAAATTATCCTTAGAAGCATAAAATTATTATTGTTTCCTATTACTTTACTTGGGGGGAAATAACAGATATTTGTGAGGTATTATGGTATCTACGAATACATGGATTTCTTAATCTGGTTTTAAGTAGAAGGTACAGAGAGTTCTCTTTAAATACAATGTTATGTGTCTTATATCTTCGGAAGTGCAATTGTTTCATTTCACCTTTTCTTCATTTCTTTGCCGTTGAATTAAGCAATATTTTTTCCGCTACTGTCGGTAGGACTCCAGCCCAATAATTAGTGCAGATTAACCACCAAAGTTCAACTAAGATAGGTTGGAACTCTTAGCTGACTTTATTTCATTGCTAATTTCGACGCCTAGTAGATGGAATTCAGTGAGACAAAAACGATCCAATTTTTCTTGCTGTTTTATCTTTTTCACCAGCCAACTTTAGGAGATAAATAAATGGAAAATATACTTTTTTTGTACCAAGAATTAACGCTGCTTTTTGAATGTGCATTACTGCAAAAGATATTTAAAAGCATTTTGTTTGCTTCCATTAAACTTTAATTTCCATACCAGATTTAAATATATGCCTAACATTAAATAAGAATTGTCTATATGTGATATACAAATATTATTAAAGAAGTTATTGTATGAGAATATACCTCAAAATTTGTTTACTTTCTTCTCTGTAAATTAATGATATTTATCTGAGTTATTGGCTAATGACAAGAGAGATAAAAATTAACTAAGTAATCACTTATAAACAAGAACGTTAATATTAGTGAAAATATTACTGCGACACGGTTGAAAATAAACCCAAAGAAAATAACTTGGAAGAACGACGAAAATAAAATCAAAAAAGGAAAATTATGAATTCTCATTTTTTTTTCTATGATTAGAGATGAATTCTTAAGCTCTACAGCCACAAAAGAGACACATGACCGCCTTTTTTGAACTTTTCATGTTATTTTGCTTGCGAACGAACTAAATGAAACCAAGCACTAATTCGAGTTATTTTGAACCTCAGAAAGAAATAGCTCAAAGAGCTTAATAAAGAAGAAATCTTGCCGATTGGCGATACATATTCGCACCAAATTGCAACTTTATGCTTTAATGAACAAATAATTTTATCATTAATTGCATCATATCATTGATGTCTTACTAAGCAAAAGTCAATAATTGTTATGCAAATAGAAAAATACAGTGGATCTTCTCTTATTGAGTATAATTCGTACTCGAATTTTACTCATAATTCGAAACTCTCATTAAACGAAACGGTGTTTTCCACAGAAATCTATGTAAAACAGAACAATGCATTCGATCCCGATCCTCACCCTCAAATTTATAATTATGCAATTTATTATATATTATGCATGTTTTTAAGAAGGAAATTTTCTAAAGATATTTGCCTTTGAGTATGCCTCAAAATTTGACGAAACACAGCAGTGTCCTAAAATGAATTTGTGGACACTTCTTTGCACGCAAGGTCTACTGCCCTATCAGGATGATACTTATCAACATACTGTTACAAACCTGTAAAGTTCCTTCCCAGCAAGGTTAGTTGAATCACTGGAAAAAACTGCTTTTCGACCAGTCCTGTTGAGTGCCGATCGGGTGCCGCGTCGATGATCTCAGAGCTGGCGACGAATTTGGCGACTTTGATGACAAAATAGAAATTACTGGAAACTTTGAAAATTTTATCGATCCAGCCAATGGGAACTGAGATATTCCCAGAGCCTTCTCGGCCCGCCTCTAGGGAACTATAAAAAGCCTTCACTCTAAAGCTGCAATGAATTGGAGTCAGTCATCAATGAATCGGGAATCAGAATAGAGTAAAGAGTCTACGGCGATTAGTTGAATCAGTCAAGCGAAGAGCTCAAGCGATTGCCGAATTGGGATGTGTGCCGAGTCCGAGTCCTGTTGTTCATTGCAGATGCAGCATCGTGTCGTGTGTGGAGTAGCAAGTTGTGCAGCTAAAACGAAGAGACAGTGGAGATTTGCAGACGTTTGGAGAGGCCGTAAAGAGAAGCTACATGAATTCCCTCTTTCTGCTAAATTCTGTCTGGTCACTTTGTGTTCTGTGGTTGCTATTGATACCGATTACTACTTGTAAGCTACTGTGTGCTGTAGTGTGCTCTCCAGTATATTTGTCGTCATCGTGTTGATAAAAGTCGTCGTCTGTTACTAAAGGACTGTTTATTTCAGCATCGACCAACAAATCAAAAAGAACACCGCGACGGAAGTAAAATCCGTAACAATATGATTCAATAATTTACCATGCTTTCAGCATCTCCCTTATTTCTCAGATCATGAAAAAACTTTTCTCATGTAAATATAATGATTTTCTTCAAACAAACGCTTAACACTGATTAATAAGGTCAATCCAGCATGTGAAGTCGCTGTGTCTCCTCGCCACTTACTGAGAGAAACATTGCTCATTAAGTGAGGGCACTTTTTTTACATTTTGATTTGCGTTAAGCGAGGTTTGACAGTTATTGCAATGTTTCAGATCACCAGTGAAATGGATGATATATCACTGAATCATAAAAACAAATTAAATAAGCTTTTTCAGCTTATGAAGGATGAAGTTGAAACACATCCTTTCTTATTGCAATCAATTTTGTAAACTTTTAGGATGAATGGAGGTAGTACTGAGGTAATATTGGAATTGGAATAAATTATGTAAATTATATGAGAAGATTTCTGAGCTATTATTTATGTAAGGAAAATAATTTAAAAATCTTACGTTAAGGACACACTGGAAAAATGTTATCTCTAAAATAGATGCAGAAAATCTACCTTTTATGCACAGAAGGTAATATAAATCGAGCAATCGCAGAAATTTTATTTTATTTTCTAATTTTTTTATTCTCAGTCTTCTGAGCATTGTAATATTTAAAATATTAGTAAAAGTTAAGAAAAAAATTATTTGTATTAATGCATTTCTGAACGTACTTTTAATTTTGAGAAAAAGGAGGCAAACATGAAGTTATTCCTGAATCTAATATTTGCTGTCATTTTTTTTATCGGCAAGACTTGGAAGTGTGCCATTTTTTGATTGATTGAAATCATTTGTAAAGCTTTAAATGATAATATGGATGTTTTAAAGCGTAAGAAAAATTCACGATTGAATTAATCAAGAAATAAAAGTAAATTTTATTACGTAAAAATTAAAAAAAAATACTTTGAAATGATAATTTATTTCAAAATTATTTGAATATAAAGTCTGTTTGTGAGGATATTAATGTATTTGAGTAGTTAGAAAGGTTTCTTTTATAGATGAAAGTCGAACAAGCACAACCTGAAAGTCCTGAAACTGGATATTTCAGATCTGCCGTGAGAAAATATCAAGCGACACGAGTAAGCTAAGCAGTATCCATAATATTTTTTCAATGAAATAATTATTCGATTTAATCGGTTCTCTGAACCACACTTACACTTTTACTTACACGTATATGAAATGTGCATAAAGAAACTATCGTGTTTTATAAAAAAATACGACTTCGAGATTTTGTGTTTTCCAAATTTTAAACATCTTTTTGGAAACTATGTTTGAAATTATGTCTATTCGCATCTATGTAAGAATGATAATTCAGAAACGACAAGAATTGCTTACTAAAATATGTTCTTTACACCAAAAGTTTGGACGGCGTAATTTTCTACTTTATTTATTTTATACTTACCTACTTTATATATATTTTATTATTATTATCTATTTATTTTACTTATTTCTTTTCGGTTCTGTCTACAAATTTTGGACCTATTCTGTTCTTGGGAAGAAATTAGTTTCTTAAATACACAGCCGATTTTTATCACTGCACTAAGAAGAAGTTACCCTAACAGCTTATTAGCACACTTTATTTCCAAATATTTTTAGAAAGATTTAAGGACAAGTCTGTATCAAGTATCAAGCACCTTAAAATCGTACCATTCGTCCAGAAAACACGCTAGATATCCACTATCTTGAATAACTATAAGACATTGTAACAATCCTTTTAAAGGCTGCATAAATCTGACAGGTTTATCACATTTGAAAAGTAATATCCTCTCTAAAAAATCAGCTTTTGCGCGTCCAGACACATTCTTAAATAGGGCGTACTTTTTAATGTTACCATGCACATATTAAAAAGTACGCCTTAACTGAAAGAAATTGTTATATACAATTTTAACATTTAGTTATTTGCATTGAAAGTTGAGGATATAATGATGACAATTTGAATATTGCTATTGAATATCCATTAAAATATTAGATATATTTTTAGTTTGTTAGAGTAAAAAATTCAATTTTAAAAACAAATCTCAGTTTCAGGGGAAAAAAGATTAAAAAAAAAAGGCCGTATACATTAAGCTGCTAAAAAACAACAACGTTATACTTTCTTTCAGATTTTGTTGAATCCATTTTGTAAAAAGATTCTAAGAATATCGAGTTAGAAAAGAAAAATAATAAAGAAGCTTTCTTAAAGTCTAAAGTTTCTCGCCTTCTTGTAATAATAACTTGAGCACATATATTACCTACTTCACTTCCTAAATACGGCACCGAAATGAACCGATGAGTCTGAACGTCATCGAAATAAGAGTAATCTGTTAATGACCATTCTTACTGTTTATAATTGCCTTTAGTTGTCCGATGCACTAAATGCAAATCAGTCAACATCGGATAATTCTCAACATTTATAATTCTGCCCTGCTTTCATTGGTAATGTGGTGGCTAATTTCACAAAGTTCGTTCCAAGAACTCTCAAGTCAAACAATTCTCCGTAGTATATTAACTGTGAATACGTTTGTTAGTAAAACTGATTTTGTTTTGCATTACGCATAAAGTAAGAACTATTGTAACAAAAGTTATTTGAACTTTGAAATAAATTTTTATGAATAAACCTGGTACGTATGGCACCAAAACTTTCTATAATTAATTCTAATTGCAATTTTGTCATTCTAAATCCATTTGTGGTTCAGCGGTTCTTTTAATCTAGCATCTATTTTTCTAATTCCCAATAAATAAATCGAAAATAAATAATCGTAATAAATAATAATAATATCTTTAAATAATAATAATCGAAAATAAATAATATCTTTAAATAAATAATAATAATGATATCTTTAAATAATAATTATCGAAAATAAATAACAATAATATCGTTAAATAAATAATCGTATTTATTTATGCACACGACATTATGAGCACAGTTGCATCTCTAATCAGATATTACAAATTTCTATATATATATATATATAAAAAAAACGCATGCTTCAATTTTTATGCGGACTACAGCTGGATTGGAGGGGGGGGATGCAATCCTACTTCGGAACCCTATCCAATTGACTTAATCCACTAGACACTGAAATGGAACCAAATTTCAAATACTATTTAGAATTTAATACACATAAGGCTATCATTCTTAAAAATATGGCAATAAAAATTTCTGAGAAACTGAAAGACATCTTGATAATTTTTTCTTTCAATAACATTTTCTTTCGCTTCAGACTTTTAAAGATATCAAGAAAAGACTCTCAATGGAGGCGGTATTGGACGAATCTCATCCTGGAGCTGAAAAACTGTAAGAGTTTCGCTTCTTTCAGCAACTCTACATCAGATAGGAACAATTTTTTATATTTAGTTTCGATGTTTTTATGTTTAATAATATCACCATTGTAGAATGAAATACAAGATTTTGCATTAGTAATGATTTGATGCATTATTTCATCATTAAATTTATATCGTTATATATTCTGCATGATAGTATGATGTAAATACTTACTTTTGCAATAGTAGTTACATATAGGTTTTTAAAGAGCATAAAGAAAAATAAAAGTCTGGTAATTAAATGACAAATAGAATATAAAATAGATGGTTCATGACATGTATAAACTTTATTTACATGTTGGATTCCACATCCGGGACAAGTTATTCATCGGTTGCAAAGACGAGTGCTAAATGACCTGAGAAAGATTTGATCTAATTAGACTTCAGAAAGTGTTTGATAGTTTGATTGGGTCAATCAACAATAGAAGGAACTGTTTTTGCTACTGCCACTTTAACTGCATTGTTTTCTTCCGATCGAATCCAAGACATAGGAATTAAAAATGATTATTTACCTGATTAACGACGGCAGAATGACTCTTGTGACATTCATATAATATAATGTTCGAATGTTCGAGAATTCTTTTTTGTTAGAGTGTAAAGGACAAACATCTACGGGAAAATAATGTTTCAAAGCTAATATTCATTGCTGGACTCGTTGAACCAAATGCCGCCACTCGATGCTACAAAGTATCAATTGTCCAATGCCTGTCCAATGCTCTTCACCTACGAGTTTATTTAATCTCCTTATTCGACGACACATACTATTCGGGACATTTATTGTTATTCTATTCAGTATAATAAACTATTGTGGGGTTGTCAAGTGAATTTTGCATTATAAATAACGTAACGCTTTCACTTAATTTTCATATTTAAACATTAAAAATTAAATAATGATGCACCTATCAGATATGTCATTATAGCGCAAGAGGTTAAGAAAGAAAAAAAAATTGATGGTTCTTTGAAAATTGTAAAATGTCCCAACCATCAGCGAATTACCTGGGAAATCAGAATACTGATTATATTTCAGATAAATATACTATTATTTATGGGTAATATAGATAAGCAATTCGTTACTTTTTTTCCAATTAAAATTCTGAACTTCAAGGGTTTCCTTAGTCAATTTTTAAGGATATTTGGTCGCTTTTAGTTTAGATGTGTTATCTGTGTCAAGTAATACGAAGACTATTTTGGGTCAGATGTAAAAGGTTTGAACTGCCGACAGATGAAAAGAGATAATATTTAGGCCGACGCCTCTTCTTAAATTTGCGCACCTCCCCAGGATTATGATATTTGACCCTCGTTGTCAGACAATATGCGACAGATCTTTTATGAGAATAGGCTTCGAGACCGGAACTTCCCAATTCTGAAGACAAAACTTTACCTCCACCGGGGCAGCCTTCCTGTAATTATGAATCAGTCATCCTTTTATGAACCTTGGATTTTCTGTTTCTTAACCGTGTCAACTTACATACACTGTAAAGTATTGCATATACAGTATTTATAACGCAATATTTAATTTAAAAAAAAGAGGCAATTTTAGAATTTTTCTTTGATGAATTATGAGAAAATGCTACCACCTATTGCATGCATTTTACAATTGGTTTCTTTTTGCCTAACTACGTTTATTCATTAAATATAACTTTATTTCTTGGTTTTTGATAAGCAAACAAAATATTCCTTAAATTTTTTTTCATTTGCTTCATGTTTATAATGATGGCAGTTTGTAACCCATTATAACAAAGAAATTCACTCAACTGACTTCTTTGGCTAGTTTTATAAAATGTAAACTTATGTGTTCATGATGGCCATATACTTATGTGTCAGCGATGATAGTTCTGAACTTAATTTTCAGTTAATTGTTTGATTTAAAAGAATTTCAATTCCATATGCATGGCGACATTTGGAAGTGAATTAAAAAATATATATATTATTTATAATAATGAATTACATACAACTGAAAACGAAAGGAAGAAAATAAGATAAATTTACTCTTTAGCATACTTACCAACGTGTATTTTAAAATGCATGTCTAATACTTCTCACTGAAATTTAATGAATAAAAAAAATTCTTTAAAATAGTACACATTTAAGCTGAAATTTCCTCTATTGTCTGTTTTACTTAGTGCATATTCTAGAGTATCCAATCAAGAAAAGTAATTTTTGAATGGAATTTACACAACACAACGTTGAAACGTGCAAGTTATTTTCAGGGTTTCAACCTTACAACCTTCGGACAGACGCCGCACAATACAGGAAATGGCTCTGCTGGTCTTGGGAATGGATAGAAAATTTCAACTGTGGCACGGAAAGGATTACGCCAATTTCATTTTTAAAGACCTATACAATTTGCAGCAGCCCTACTCAGGTAAATGAGCGAAATATTTAGCACACAGAAATATGGATTAATCCGATTCTCTCCTGTTTAAAGAATGGAAATTAGAAAGAAAAAACCTTTTTTTTTAGAATTATTTTAAGTATGTATGAATTTAAAAAAATCATATTTTGTCAGAATCTCTAGTTTTGTTAATATGTATACGTTAACGAAAGAATATTACGAAATTAAATTATACCACTGTATAATTACATTATTTGTTTAGTGCAAATTTTATTTTGTGGCAAATCTGTAGATCATAATGGTTTCAACTCTCTTTATATGTATTAATGATTGATGTTTTGTTATTTTCAAGAAATGGAAAATAAATGCATTTGCTTGAAGATGTATAACCAAGGCAACTGATTTATAATATCTTGGAGAGGTAATAATTGCCATTATTGGATAGCCAAGAGAGCTGAACATTTAAAAACTTATAGCTGAACATTTTAAAACTTTCAATCCTATGCTAGAGACTCTTTCTTTCTCTCCGGTGGGTTTCATTTTTTTTAAGTTAGGGATTCAGACGCATGAATGTTAGTAATTGTTTTTTTTCTTTCTAATGGCACCTGACATGGACAGCTCGCTGACGAAGTCAGCGGTTCTAAACCAAGGAATCAGCTCTTGTTTTAGTAGCGCCAACTAGGGCAAAGAGTACGTCTTAGCTACTCACGCATCACATTCGCTTGCACAACCCTTTTTTAAAGGGGGGCACATTCATACATCTCACAGATAGAACAGATGAAGAACAACCATGCCCAAACCGGAACTCGAACCCAGGACGCCGGCGAATGTTAGTAATAATAATAGTAATCCATGGCCTTGCTGATCATATAAAGATGAAATGTGACGGTTTATTTATAACAGAAAACAGTACCAGATGATTATAACAATTTTAGAAGAATCTTGCATTAACTCGTTGCATTATGGAATGTCGATAGATCTTTCTGGTGATGAATATTTAAGGTTGGATATATGAACAGAAAATGAGACTGAAAATCGAGGCTCCTTTGAAGACATTTATATCAGCTGAAAACTTCTATAAATAATTTAGTCGCATATTTCGTTGTCCCAGAGTTCTAGGGCACATTAAAAAATTAAATAAAAGAAATAATTACGAATAATGCATCTTTGTCTTTGCTATATATTACTAAAATAGCTCATGAAGTTCTATTTTATAATATTGTTATAACTTAAAATCCTGTAAATAACGTTTTGTATGACATGATGAGAAAATTTCGCTTGGTATTCATATCACGCGATTTTCAAAATTAAGTTTTTTTATATGCTTGTATGGAAAGATTGTGTTTACGAGATGCCTTGCAGTAATCATCAGAGTTTAAAACGATATGTTACCGATTCTGTTCAATATACAAGTTCTAAAAGCGCTTTCAAATATGCAGTGTGAAACTTGGATTTGGACATACCGTGCGCAATTCAAAGATATCACATTGAAATTTATTTACTTTAAAAGTTTTAGTGTAATTAAAGATATTTTTGTTTCTATTTTTTATAGAAAGTGACACATTTTTTATATGTACCTTTGTAATCTGTCCAAGATTTATCGGAATCCCTGTATTTCTGTATAATACGACAAGATGACAAAAAATCTTCACTTTTTTCTCGAAACGTGAAACAGTTGGAAGCTTTTTCAATGTTATAGAAAAACTTTTGATTGTTTTTTTTTTCTTTTTTTGAAACTGTTTAATACAAAAATTGCAAATCTAAATGATTAGTGATTGAATTTTCTAAGGCAAAATATCAGTTGTGTACGAAGAATTGGTAGAAATAGATGTTGAGCGTCAGTTTTTAAGGAAAATTGCAAAGACAGTTTTTTTGTTTTCATTTTACATTTTTAAAGATCTGAGGAGATGATGATAGGCGAAAATGAAATAATACAACTTCATTATGTTACTAGTTACATTATGAATATAAAAGATTTTAAAAGAATATGAAAAGATTTTACATATCACCATAATACAAACTAATAGTCCAGCTCTCATAAAGTGTCTAATGTTTTCTTTAGATAATATTGACCGTAATACCACTCCTCGAATGCCTTGGCACGACGTGGGATTATTCGTACAAGGAAAAATAGCGAGAGATATTGCGAGGCATTTCATTTTGCGATGGAATCATGCAAAGGTAATGCTTTTTTTTAACTAGAAAAAATTCAGGAATCTCAATGAAACTCAGATATTTTATAGTGATCGAATGTAATTTAAAAGTAAAAGGCTTATTCAAAGACATAGTTTTAAATCTAAACTACAAATGCACGTTTTATATTCATTTGGAAAATTGTTTTTAGGCTGTTATATGTTTGTATACACACAAATGTAAATGAAAAATTTATTTTTTAGACCATTCCTTCAACGACTTCATTTAATTACAGTACATTTCCAGTTAATAGAACTAAAAAGTTGTGGGAAATAATTTCGAGTAGCGATTTTTTCGGCTATAAGAAATTGTCACTCAATTTGCAATTATTCACCAAATTTATAAATGAAATTTACAATGAACTATCTCTATATCAAGTAATACATTTTCGGAATACATTTACTTTATCTTTAAGGCTGAAGTGTGTGCTCGCGATTCGTCCTATTGTTACCTTATGCCAAAAGCCTATGCCAACTTCGGAGACAACGTGCCTTCAATCTTGGATGATACGATTGGGACTATTTTCAGAGCTGAATGTCAGGTATGACGCTTGCATTTAAATCAGCAGTTTCCCCTCAATCTTTCACAATTCTAATTCAAATTCTTTATAAATAGATTTCCATTATATTTACAAGCGTCAGATCTATCTGAAACAATACATTTTAAAGAAATTAGTTTGTGACATTTTATAAAATTATTGTTTTTAAATGAAAAGAAGATTATAAAATTAAAAAGCTTCAATTTATTAAATTAATATTACATAAGCGCTAAATTTTTGAGTATGAGATAATTTATAAATCTTTATAATTCATCTCCAGTTTGGAGTTTAATGAGTTTATGCAATTGCATGGAAGTTATTTCATGCCCTATTTAATAACTATCACTAAACAATAAAATTATATTAAGTGATGCATAATGTTGTATTATATGTGTTCTTGCCTCAGAATTGGCAACGATATGTATTGAATGAATTTTGTATTCATTGAATTATTATTCATTGAAGTATCCTTTAATTATATACTAAAAAGCGTAAAATACTTTTTTTTACACAGGTTTTGCGAAGTTTATCTCATTGGTCCGGAGGTATTTCGGAAACAGAACGCTCGATTCAGGAGGCTTATATTGGTATCATTCAAGGATCCAAGCATTTTATCTACATAGAAGTAAACTAAATCATTTAATGAATTATTTTAATTAAATTATTTCTGACTATTAATATTTGAAATATCTGAAAGTATTAAAATGAGGTATGTTTAGGCTAAGTCCCCGGGAGTTATTAATCGATTATCTGAACTTCTGCTACGTACATTTCTAATGCCATAATCCAATTACTGGATTATGGCTTCAATAATGAATTACCCAATTACTGGATATTAATTCATTAATGAGTTTGGATACACATTGCTCAGTTTGTTTTTCTCAGAAAGGAATCTTCGAATTACATTAATCAAAAATAATGTCGTAAAATTAAAAAAATAGCAATTTAAAAAAATGTGTGTCGAAAGAAAATGTGTCAAAAACTTCTCACATTGAACTAGATTAAAGACTAAGATATAGGAATTAATAAAAAATCCTTTAATTATTCACCAAAAAAGCATAAAATAATTTTTTAAATCAAAAGTCTGGAGATCAAAGCAATTAAAAAACGTGAAGCAATCCACGTGAAAATTAAGTGAGAAAAAATTTAATAAAATGTCCTTAAAAGTGTATTATTGATGCTATTATAGAATTCCAGTTTACTTAGTGAGCTTTTTTTTCAGCGCCTCAAGCTTTTAAGATTTTGATTTTACCTCCTAATGTTCCGATAAAAATTATTTTTTGCTATTTAGCATTTCATTTTTGTTTTTAACGTTTCAAAATGCCTAAATGAATTGATTTTTGATAATTTAAAAATTAATTGATTTTTAAGTCAAATTTTAATGTAATAAATTTATTATAAGGTATTTCGAGTACATTACAATCTTAGTTTGTCTGGTCTTGTTTTTCTGCTCGAATCTTTGTGGCAATAAGCTGTTATCTTTTGCTCTAGTACTTTAATTGCTGTTTTCTTTAAAAAATTACTATAAATTTATGGTGCATAGCAAAAAAACATATTACTGTTACTATTGATAAGGTGAGTAGTAACTTTATTTTTTTAACAAAATATAAAGTAAAGACGATAACATTAAGAAACGAAACCATGTTGTTAGTGTATCATCATATTACTTAAAAATTCCTTCTCTTATTTTAGAATCAATTCTTTGTAACTCAGCCAAGTGGAGAACATAACATATTCAATGGAATTGCTGATGCTCTTTACAACAGGATTATCAAAGCACACAGGTATAGCATAATGATAATAATTTTAGTTCTATTTTTGTTTATACAACGCCTTCTATCAATAGTGCCAAATATCAAATTCGAGCACGTGGAACGCCAGTTTTATGTATTGATCAATGCTGTTCAATCCATTGATTAAGGGCACTAATTAGCAGGCTAATCAGAACTGGACCTCACCCTGTATACGTAGTTGTACAAAGTATCTGAGAAATCTCGGAAAAGAAAATATCTTTAACTATAAATAAGAAAATATCTATAACTAAAATAAAAGAAAAATATCTTTAACTGTTTACACTAGAACTATTTAATAAAACGCAACGTGAGATCCTTTGATTGTAATACTCAATTTCATGCTCTGTATTATATTATTCGAAAATTAAGAGATATGGAAGTGAGCGGATAATTAATTAGGATTAATCTTTCGGAATCTATCTGTGTGAGAGAATTACAGGAATTATTTAGATAATTGATGTGACAGAATAAACCGAAACTAAGTACAGTTAGATTTATTGTTAAACTCTGGATATCCTCTTAATAATAGTTTGCCATAATTCATTAACTTTTTAAAGAGTTTCGTATTTTATTGTTAATTTAATTAATAATCTTCTCTTGAGGAACAAGGTACCGTTTCACGTGTACGTCGTTCTGCCGCTCTTACCTGCCTTCGAGGGTGAGTTGGGTACTGGGACTGGCACCTGCATTCAGGCTATCTCGTACTGGATCTACAAGTCCATCTGCAGAGGGCCCACTTCTCTCTATGATAGGCTCTCCAGGCATAGTGAGTGTGTATTTATATTTATATTTTTGTTTATTCGTAACTAATATTTTTACATATTAGTTAATTTAATATGCGAAATACTCAAAGAGAAAATAGCATAATCATCATAAGTTCGAACCTGAGTTATTAAAGAATCTCCCTGCTTCAGACCTCCTTGAATTTGAAAAATATATTTTTAGGATTATGCCTTTCTATGAACGCAATAATTCACAAATGCGTTGTGCTACATTCATGAAATTGGGTATATAACATTTACACTAAATTTGTGCATTTCTATCAAATTTTGAGAAAATCCATTCACAGGCGATCTATCTAGCTATCCGAGCAAGATGAATACAATAATTATACTTTACCATCTGTACTTTCACATTCTTGGAAATTCGTTATATATATATATATATATATATATATATATACCGGGTGGGCAAGAGGTCCGTAAAAAAATTGAAAAATTCATAAAATTCGTAAAATTAAGCAAAATAAAAAGCGGTTGAAAGATTTAGCATCGATAGGTCACGGAAATTTTTTTAGACAAGATAAAAAAATCAAGAAGCAGCCGATAGGTGGCGTTTCATACATAAGTGAGACAAGCAAATAACAAAAATAATGTTATCAAACCATTTATTATTGCAACATGTGTTCAACATGTTTACCACCACAAGTGATTACTCATTGCAGACATGTCGCAAATCCAGCAACGGCAGAGTGCAGCGTGCCCGGCTGTATACATGACATCTCTTGGCGGACTGAATCTTTCAATTCCGACAGATTGGATTTATGGGATTTCTCCATAGCCAAAAGTCGGTTGGTGTCCCATCTGGTGACCGAGAAGACTATGGAAACTTGCAACGTTCTACTAATGGTTCTCTCTTCCCTTAAACTTCTGTATCGGGAATTCCTTGACTGGAATAGCAGTGTGACTTGTTGCTCCATCTGGCACAAACGTAGCAACAAAAAGCGCATCATTTTCATGCAAACATGGAACAACCTTTTCGCGCAGAAGCGTTAAATAACCGCTGAACATTTACTGTCACCGTTTTCCACCCATTTACCGGACACAGTGTTTCAAGGAAGAAGAGTCCTATGATGAAGGAACCTGTGAACCCAAACTACACTGTGACTTCGTGGGAATAGAATTCAGTGATTTCTCAGCGTACTCTCGTGGATTTGACGTCACCCAGAGTGATAGTTATGTGTACTAACGGCATCAAGGAGCGAAAAAGGAGCTTCATCTGTCCACAAAATGTTAAAGATCCAGGAGGGATCTTGTTCAATTTTGGAGAGAGTCCACCTTGCAACCTTGCTTCTTTCTTTACAGTATCCGCTGCTAAAAGTTCATGGGAAGACTGTAATTTGTATAGATACTGATTAAGAACTCCATGAAGAATGTTGCGTATCGAGAATAGTGGTAATTCCAAGCGCCTGCCAGTTTATTGTGCACTGCTAGTCCCCGGAGTTTCGGAAACTAATGTTTCCATTTCGGCTACAACGCGCTCCGAACGTGTCTGCATTAGACTTGGTCGTCCGGACCTTACAGGAACTTCCAGAGATTCAGTTTCCTCAAATCGCTGAGCAAGCTTTATGAGACCTGTCACTGTTAAAGGTCCTTTCCCATTCTTCCCATTTTTCTGCAGTCGCAATTTACGCAGTGCAACAGTCGCCGATTCCTGGTTCAGATAAAGCAGCTTCACCGACAAGCTTTGTCTTTTCCTCATAGCATCCTTGTTTATTTACATATTTATTTACATAGCATGCAACGGAGAACTGATTCTGGATCAAGAGCGTAAGCATTTATAATCGTCTGTCTCATTTGCATATTTCCAACTAAAAGGTTCATACCAGCGCCACCTATAGGCTCTTTTTGAGATTAATTTTTTTTCTTACCTAAAAAAAACCCCATGACTTATCGATGGCAAATCTGCAAACCGTTTTTTATTTTGCTTAATTTTATCGGTTTTATGAATTTTTAAAGTTTTTACGGACTTTTTGACTACCCTGTATATACACGAAATAAAAGGCGATTTGTTCGAAATTAATGCCTGAAAAAACATTTTATTTTAATTTTTATTTCCCCCATTGCCAGCGAATACAATCTGATGAAAGGAGAAAATTAATTTGAATTCCAATTAAAACAGTATTACAAATTTTATACCATAATATACTAGAAAATATTAAATTAATTAAATTAAACCTGGTATTATTAAAAAACGTAATTTTTTGAGTTTTAAAATAATAAATAATATTAAAATAATATTAATAAAATAATACACTGGTGTAAGAAATAAAAAGAATTTGCATATTTTATCGAATTGTATGAAAAGAACTGAACTGAAGGAAAGCCACTGCTTCTAGGTAAAAATGCAAATGTTGTACGGCTAATACGTAAGGCTACACGTGTGTGTTGGTGGAGCCAGCAGAAAAACAGGCTTTATAAGCGCGTGGAGGGTAAGACGAATTTCGCTCGCTAGCACACATCGGCGAATTTCTTGGTGTTATCTTGCAGTAATCGGTGAAATTCATATCGGAGCAGTAAAAATGAAAAACCACCAACTTTTAGATGATGGAATGAGGTGACGAATTGTAGGCAGGTTAGAGGCAGGCCAATCGCACGTCTAGATATGCAGAGAGTTTCATTTAACGCCTAGTGTCGTGTGTAACCTATGGAAGCAGTTCCAGGATACTGGATCCATCGTGAGAAAGTCTGAGCAAGGTCGTCAAAGAGCCACGACGGCCAGAGAAGATTGCCATTTGTCCATTTTAGCGAGGCTTAACAAAGGGGCTACAGCTTCTCAGCTCTCTCGGGACCTGTATGCAGCCACAGGAACCCATGTATCAAGGGTGACTTGTCCCAAGAGACTGAACGAGAGAAGATTGTTTGCCAGAAGACCGGCTGTTTGCGTCCCGCTCACGTCTGCAAACATGAGAGTCTGATTAGCATGGTGCAGGCAACATAGTAATTGGAGTATGGAGCAATGGGCAACCGTTCTGTTCACCAACGAGTCCCGTTTTAGCCTAAACACCGATTCCCGCCGTACTTTCATATGGTGAGAGCCAGGGACACGCTACCTACCCTCCAATGTCTGCGAAATCGACAATTATGGTGGTGGCGGTGTAATGGTCTGGGCAGGTATTATGTTAGATGGTCGCAAACCTCTCCACGTCTTTGACAGAGACTCTGTGACTGGTTTGAAGTATAGGGAAAAGGTCTTGGAGCCTTATGTTCGCCTTTTCCGGGGTGCAGTGGAACCGAGTCCATCTTAATGGACGATAACGCGAGGCCACATAGAGCTCTTCTGGTCGACGAATTTCTCGAGAGGGAGGATATTCGCCGGATAGATTGGCCAGCCAGTTCTCCAGACCTCAACCCTACAGAGCATGTCTGGGACGCTCTGGGGAGGGCAATTGCAACTCGCAACCCCCCTCCGAGAACCATCCAGGAACTAAAAACAGCGTTGGTGAATGAGTGGGACCAATTGCCACATGCACTGATAAACTGCCTTATTTCCAGTATGACATCACGTTGCAAGGTGTGTATAGCTGTAAGAGGGGATTATACCCCCTATTAACCCATTTCTTTTGTGCATTCTGCAACCGCTGTTTCAGACCTTCAGACTTCCATGAGTGTTACGCACAAACATGTGTGTCTATTATAACTGTTGAATGTTTATTTTTTTGCATTATATCAACCTATGTTCACACCAAATGATATTAAAATCTGTCCAGTAGTTCTGGAGATCGCAGATCAAATATGAAAACTCTTTTAATTTCTTACACCAGTGTATTAAAAATCAATTTTTGAGAGAGAACATTATATTTTCGCAAAAATATGACTGTAAAAACATCAGAAATTTGCATAATATTTAATTACCATATTTTAATTAACTCACATAAATAGATTTTAATATTGTAGCACATATTCTGTCGATTTTAAAGAATATTTTTGAATTACGTATATCAAACATAGATAGAAATTGTTGAATTTATTTGGTCTTTTTATTGATTTATGATAAGCAAAACTCAGTTTTTTGTACGTTCTCATATTCCAAACCTTTTAGATAGGCTAAATTGAAAATTCGAACTTTACGCATCTTGAATTTGAACTTTCATGTGTTTAAATAAGATTTAGATGATTAATTTTTGAAAATATTTACCCATTTGTTAATCATTCACAGCAGAAAAATAATCTTTGTCATATTAGAATATTTTCTTCAACAAATAATTAATAACTGAATGGCCTTTTGTTTTATTTTAGTACAAGACCCATCACGGTACATTTCTTTCTGCGGGTTACGAACTCATGGATTATTAAATTATAAACTCGTAAGTAAGCATCTGTTAGCATTATCTTCAGCGTTTACCAATAAAGGAAAAATTATTTAAATTAAAAGGGTGACAAGGAATTTTATTTTGCATATTTAGCTAATGGGAGACACAATCTCATTTTTCAAGCTTTTCGCCCATCTCTCCTACACATAGAACGTTTTCCCTTCTAACCCATCCTCCATTTTATTTGATGATTAATTTTTCCAACAGTTCTTTAGGATCACCAGAATGCAACTTCAACACACTAAACTCAAGCATATGAAACTTCATTCCGTAGGTGTACAATTTTCAAAAGTGTTTTCTTAACTATGCTCACATTTATTCACTTTGTGATTTATTTTGCTAGAAGAAAAACTGCATTCAGCAAAGAAACTAAATCAGTCGCAGTAAATTCTTATCGCTCAGGAAGTGAAAACGTATAGAAAACGGTATCTGCCCGAAATTTGTTCAATTAAAAACATTTTTTTTTCATTCTAATAGTCTGAACAATGCAATTTTGCAAATAAAAAATCTTCAGTATTTTTTAACCTCCATCCCATATACATAGATAAAAATCCATCAATCATTCAATGAAAGAGAGAGAGAGTTTCAGCCTGGCATGGTCTGAATTTTTTGCAGCATGGCGGAATGAGGAAAAAAATGCTACTTCCATTATTTTGCTAAGATTTCTTTCCCATGGCTCGGAAAAAATAATAAACAAAAATTAAAAACCGAACTATTTTGTTAAAGCACGAAGAATGCAAATCTTCAAAGAACTCTACACTTGATTCCTCAAAGCATGTTCAGTAATGACTTGATCTATAGTTAATATCAAATGCTGAGGCCCTGGAATGAAAGATACGAGGAATATTATGTGAAAAAAGAGCTGTACACTACGGATTGATTTCTACGGTATATTATCTGCTTTGTAAAGTACAATTGATTAGGCTCATGCATGTTTCATTATATTCATTTATTTATTTATTGGAATATTTATAAACATCGAATATCGATTTCAATAATATGGTATGCAGATCTGTGTATCGACCCGTTTTGAAGTTAATAGATAAATAAAAATATATGCATTTTTTATTTTCTTTTATACATAGTATAAAGAAAGTATAGTTATAAAAATATTTGAACTTAGAAGAATCTCCACTTTTTACACCTCCCTGGATATGAAAAACACATTTTTGGAGAATATCCGTTTGTTTGTGTCAGATACTTTAAAAACACTTTGAAATTTGGTTTACGGTCTTTACACCAAATTTGCAGATTTCTATCAAATGTTTAATAAACTCTGTTCAGAGGAAGTTCGTCTCTCCGGCTGTTCGAATATGATAACTACAAAACGAAGAGAGCTAGACTGATAAGATTCGGCACACCGATTTAACATCTGCAGTGTAGACAGTTTAACATCTGTATATTGTAGACATGTGCTAAATTTTGGGTCAAAACCACAACGGGTCGAGCGTCTTTTGATCATACTCTCAGATACATGTAAAGGCGATAATTAAAAAATGGAATGACTTAAAAATATGGTTAGGTGTGGATTTCGTGAAAACAGGTGCAGTTTTGTGTCAAATCTGTCTATATTTTTTCCATCCAAATCTCAATTGAAAAAGCGTTTCTAAAGCATAAATTCGATTTTCGGATTCTGTTAACCACTTGGCGGGGATTAATAGCCAAAACGAGATAGATTCAGTGAAAATTCTAATTTCACACCAAATGTTAATATTTCGTAACTATTGTACACCAGTGCCATTATTAGAAAGTATGCTAAAAAGTTTTGAGGGCGCTACTATCACTGGTTAGAAAGCTATTATTTAAAAATGATTAAACTGAAACAAACCATGAATGTAATGGAAGTGTGTTGAAATGTAGAATCAAATTGACCAGTTTATCGAAAGATGGCCTCATAATGTGCAATGTCTATGACCACCAAATGCCTAAATTCGCTATTGATTTATGACATTAAAATCAAAAGTGTGATAGCTCATTCTATGAACTGTCTAGGTCACTGAACTGGTGTATGTGCACAGCAAATTGCTGATTGCAGATGATCAGGTGGCCATCATCGGTTCGGCGAATATCAATGACCGCAGTCTGCTGGGCAGAAGAGATTCGGAGATCGCTGTGGTCATCAGAGACACCCACTTCCTGGACAAAGAGGAAGGGAGGCCGCACGAAGCAGGCAAATTTTGCTACTCCCTCAGGAATGCGATCTTCAGGTATTAGCAAAGAACGATTCATTTGAGTTCATTCATACTTTATACATCAGGTACGTGTACCGTCTACGCCAATATTATTTTAGATGCCATTGAGACCCCCCCCCCCCGCCGAATAATGTGGTTAAACAATACAAAGAGTTTAAACTTTCATGATGATAACAGAAGCGTTGATACAAATCGCGTTCGAAAAAGAAAAAATAATTAAAATTAAATAAATTGTTGTATGGATATAAAATTGTTATCACTGAAATGTTGATATCTTAAATTTTAAGATGGAGTAAAAACATTCTTTTTCTGCCTTACTCCATCATGGAGAAATAGCAATTTTTAAATATGCTTCGAATATATCGCGAAAAATCGATAAAATTTAGGATAATTTTTAATTAATTAAAATTCTTATTGAAATTTCGAAAAACTCTTTCCTTGTGGGTATTATTATCGAAGAAACAAACACCTTTCGAATTTCAAGTGACAAATCCTAATGATTAAGGAGATTTCGTCACCAACGAGGGAATATATAATATTTTGCGTTTATGAATATTGGCGCGAAGAAAACACGGTTTTTAAAAATAACTTGGGCAATTTTAGAATAGGAAATGCAAACAAAATAAGGCTCATCCTCTAGCTTTAATAAAAATAAAATATATTCAAAAGAGCACATCTTCTGGAATTTTCTATAGTTAATAAAAATTTCGTTATAGCTTCGGTAACCAAGCAGTTGCATCTGTGTCCCAAATACCTATGGCGTTTCAACCTTAAAGCCTGCTACCGCCGATGTGGTGAAAATATCAATGGTGACATCATTACATATATTCTGCTCCTCCACAACTGGAAACATCAGAAACAATATTAAGATGGAGATGTTTTTCTTTGAGGTTATTGGTAAAAAAGAAGTTATGGACGAAGATCAGAGACTTATTCTTGTCGTTCATACCATTTATGAACATTCCTGTTTTTTTTTCTTTTTAAATTTTTATTTATTTTCTATTTTAGTTTACGAGGCCTGTCTAAAAAGTATCCGACCTTTAATCAGGAAAAATATATTACTTACATGATGAAATTGGGACCATAATCCCCTTAAATGTAGGCCTCTTGTGCCTTCACACACTTAGCTTAACGATCACTGCCGAAGACACTCCTGGAAGGCTTCTTTTGGAATAATGGTGTTCATCTCTCCATTGTCACTGTCTGCATAATCTCTTATCTGCTTAAAATACGAATCTTTCAATGGGATATTCAATTTGGGAGATAACCAGAAGTCGCAAGGAGTCATATATGGAGAGTAGGGAGGTTGGAAGACGACTGGAATTCCGTGTTTTGCCTACAAAATATGGATTAGTCATCTTGAGAGAAATAAAAAATTCGACGAACGCTTATAATAGCACCTTACTCAACGTTCAGCAGGCAGAGACTGACACACTCGAATACGGGGAAAAAATATTCAGATATACACATTAAGTTGTCTTCCTCCATTGTGAACGGTGGCGACACTTTAGCATCACCACCATATGCAGGAAAATTCAAGGCGGATACTTTTTAGAAAGCATTCGTATTTATCTTTATTTTATCTATTTAACTTCTTTCTTTTTCGTAATTTTGCTTTCCGTTTATTTTTTTCAAAATCTAATATTTTGTATACAATGTAATGCTGCATGTATTTCTTTATTGTGTTTTTTTATAACCTTTCAGTTTTCATGTTTATTATATCAATGTATGTCCTTATGTCTTTTAAGGAAGGAATGTCCCTTCACCTCTAAATTTATGATCATTGTTAATGGAATTTATTCCGGTGTCACGCAACTGTTGGCATACACCATATAATAAATAAAATAAAATAATTCATTACAAATCTTTATTTCAGGGAGCACCTAGGATTGCTGACGAGTTCTCAGTTTAATGTTGAATTACGTGATCCTAGTTCTCAGAAGTTCTCAAAAGACATCTGGACAAAAACTGCTATCAGCAATACTGAAATATATGAAGAGGTGATTACACATTTAAAAATACCGCTTTTACTTGAAAAAAAATCCATCTTTAAAAGTCGTCTCACGTGAAAAAAAATTTAGAAATCTTGATGATTACTCTGGAGTCTTAATTTCAAAGAGGATTTCTCTTGGAATAAAATGGCATTCTCCAATGGCCTTATGCATAATACACTCGTGTGCAAAACTTAAACAACAGATGCTTTTTTGCCATAACTCTACGAAAAATCATCTGACAGACATGAAATTCAGAAATTAGAGACAGCATTTTGTACTTAAACGATAAATAAAGCATAGTTGCGCAGTAATGAATACAATGCATATAGTATGGAATCAAACAAAAAAGGATTTATTGAACTCAAAGCATCGTTACACATGATTGTCTGTTCAAGAGGAAGAACAACAAGCAGATGTAACTTAGTATAGGATATTTCCTCCCCTTACTGCAGAGTTACTTTGCCCCGTCTCTCCATACTCAGCACCAGACTGTCCAACAATCTTAAAGTAAGAGTACCCACTCCTCAATCAGCATCTGTTTCAGTTGTTCAGTGTTCCCCGAAGGATGTAATCGTATAGCAAGGTGGCTCCCCAAAGCATCCCACACATGTTCTATGAGATTTAAATCAGGGAAAAACGCTGATAAAGCCATTCGAATGATATCTTCATTTTCCAGTAGCTGCTGTATATCAGCAGTCAGGTGTGCCTGTGCATTGTCATCCATAAAAACGAAGTCTGGTCCAATAGCACCTCGAAACAAACACACAAGAGGAATAACCACTTCCTTAAAATAGCGATTTCCGGTTACAGAACCTCTCTTGTAAACGTTGAGCCCAGTGCATCCGTTCAGCATAATGCCTCCTTAGGTGACAACTCTAGGACCACCGTAACGGTCTTTTTCCATGATGTTACTGGGATGAAACCGTGTCTCGACCTCTCACCAAATCAACTGGCGTTGAGAATCACTAGTGGCACTGTAACGACTCTCATCCGTAAAGAGGACACGACTCCATTGATGAGATGTCCAGTTTTTGTGCTCCTTACACCACTCTAAACGGCGCCTCCGATAGCCAACTTTCAAAGGGATGCAGCGTTCAGGATGGCGGGTGGATAGGGCACCTTTGTGAAGGCATCTGGCCACAGTAAACCACAGTAAATGAATAAATGTCAATTCTGATAAATTGTTGATGTTGTCACGAGTAAAGTTGTTTTTAGATAATTACATAGCTAACCATTACATGGGTTAAAGTCTGAAGAGCGAGGTAGCCATGAAATAAATAAGCACCAACCAATAATCCTACTGCCTGTTAAATTTTACTTTACTAACAATTAACCACCTTTGGTGATCAGCTTGTTCGTAGGCAATTCACTTTTTAGGCTGTTAAAGGATCAATATGGAGTGCATTTGTATTATGAAATTTTAGCCTCCCTGATATGAATGAAAACAAGAATTTAAATGCATGCCTACTACAAATTACTGCAGGAATGTGTGTAAGTTAAAAAAAATTATACATACTAAAAAATAAAATGAAGCTAAAAATGTTACTTCTGAGTTTATGCTCAAAGAAAGAAATTTGTAATCGTAATTTTAAAATTGGCAAAAGCATGCGAATTTATGACTTAATGGACGAGTCTAAATTTCATTAAAACAATAAAAAATTTAAAATGAAAACTGGAGAATCACCTACTGCTTGGCACGATTTTCAGAATCGGCATATTGTGTTTTCCTTTATCTAGTTACCTGGAGTTGCAACTTTTCCAGAAAACACTATGTAAGAGCACGTGCGCACGCACGCACGCACGCACGCACGCACACACACACACACACACACACACACACACACACACACACACACACACACACACACACACACACACACACACACACACACACACACCGTAATGCAAAAGCCATTTTCGTGAGATATTGAGATATTAGTTTTGGAAGAGATGATCATCAATTCCAAAGGCAAGTTATTACATATCTGGCTGCAGTTATCATCTTCATTTAGAGTTTTGAGTTTTTGGTGTTACGATAAACTTTCTCCAAGAACCTTTCATACGATAAACCTCTATATTATTTTACAAACTATAATATTTTGCGGCTTCATAAATTAACTGAACGGAGTATTTAATTAAACGTTTGTACAGAGATTTATTAACAACTGATTGCTGCCATTTGACAGTAAGTAATAACATCAATTTTGTGCCTCGTACAGACATACAGATACCTCGGGATTACAGATATCAAACATTTGTGCCTTGTACTTTAGATATGCTGATATCAAACATTTACCAATAAGCGAGTCATTTGTGAAAAAATCAGTGCTTAAAAATCAAACTGTTTAAGATATTGTATTGTTGGAGTATCCAAAACTCTCTTTACGTGGATTAGCTACATAGCATTTAGCAGTCATGGTATAAATTTCTTTTATAGCATGATTAAGTAAATGTACTAGGAAAATGGTTCAATTATAAAAATCGTATGAAAAGCTGCATCAAAGTATGAAATTTGGAAATTTTTTGGGGAAACCTGATGGAAAATGTTAAGAATGGCCTGTGTTCGAAATCTGTCATTATTTGCGTTGACGGTCTCGCTTAAGTGAAAATGGGCCTCATCCATTCACATGTAGTTCTAAAGGCCAGCAATAGCAAATTTTAATTACTTCTTGTAATTAAAAACATTTTTATGTGTATGATTATAAGAGAAGATTAGCCGTTAGATGTATATTATTTGGTGAGGATAATAATGCAACATTTTAGAAAAAAATGATGCATTTGTTTTTTATGATAAGTTAGTGAGCAAATTATCGAGAATCTGCATAAATAGATGCACATAAGCCAAAAGCCTTAACGTAATATATATAGAGAGTTTTCCTTGGCATCTTGCTCTTGAAGGATATATAATCTCTTAATCTCTTTTGTAATGCCTAGTTCAGTAATTTCCGTTTAAAAAGACATCAATCTTCATTTAAAGAAGGTTATCATATATGCTATGCTGTCTCAATAATATTCCTTACTTCCATTAAAGACCATTTTACACTGCAGTAAAAAATATAAGAGATTGAATATTTTAATGCAAATCAGTGTCCTAATTTTAATGACTTTGCTTAAATACGAAGTCACATCTTTTCTTTAAACATAGATAAAAGTTCAAAGTTTGATATAAAGTTTAATAAATTTTATAACAAAATAGTTTTATTTTGTTTGGAGGAGTAACACCAAGAATCTATTGGTATTATGCAAAAAAAAAGCATTTTGTATGTATAATTACTTTATAAAAAGTTTTAAAAAATTAAAGTTAAAAAATGAATTAAAATATTTTCTAGTTTTAAGTTTAATTTAATATAAAATGATCATAAAAACTATTCCATGTTTAGGACTTCAACAATTGATTAATCAATTGTTGTCTTTTATTCCTTTTAATCTTAAAGTTTAAAAAATAAGCTATCTTTTAAACTTCGTAATTAAGCCGAATAATAAATGTGGGAAATGTAAAATATTAATTTCCAAACTTTGGAAAGGCATTTAAAATATATTTAACAGTTCTCTTTTATTCAAAAGGTTGATTTTTATAATTTGGGATGGGTACCTTAAGAATTCTTTTCCTCATATCTTGAAGCAATTATTTTTACACCATAATAGTTATTCCACTTTAGATTTCAAAGCACAATCATAAAAAATTGCAATATCTTTATTAGTTCTTTTTTTAAATAATAGCCTGCGCTTACTTGAAAAGGAAGGGAAAGATTTTAGTTCAAAAATAGTATCATTCCTTAGGAGATATGAAACATCAGCAGCAGACAAATAGCTGAAAATTTGTTTTACCAACTAAAATATTAATTTACATTTGTGCATAATTCTGTAACTTTGGTAGAAAATAGACCAATGCCCGTTTGGACTTTTCATACACATAGTAGAATTTTATTCGGCTTATCTTTATGATCAGACTATGGTTGTTCTTTTTCTTATTCATTATTTTGAATTAACGGTTGATAAAATTCGTATTCACCATTTTATAGATTAGAGAGGGATTTTGGCAAATCTTTTTTGGAGAGGGTTAATCTGAGTATTCAGACACTTTAACTGAAAATTCAGATAATTATTAGCACATATCAAGAATATCAAAATTTGCAATGATGCCGTGAATGATTTTTAGTCAGCGAAAACACGAAAATTTGCTTATTCAAAAAAAAAAAAAAAAAAAAAAAAAACCCTCTCAAAATTGCTTTATAGATAATTTTATAGATAATAACGCTTAATTTTTTAAAGACATTCATTACAATTTCCATCGAAATCGAACAATTGACAGCATTTTATTAAAATGATCCCACCATCATGCTATGTTTTGATGACACTTTATTGTTGTCTATGTTGTAATTGTTCCATTATGGTGAATTCTTCAATTTATAAGAACTTCATAAAGTGTAAAATGTACAGAGCTGCTTTAGTATAGATAATAGGATTTCTGACTTTTTTTAATGCAGGTCTTTCACTGTATACCTACTGATAGCGCTCACACCTTTCGAGAGCTAAAAGTGCTCCAGTCCATGCCTAGCTTCGCCTCTACGAATCCCGAAGAAGCAATGAAAAAACTGAAAGAGATTCGTGGTTACTTGGTGCTATTCCCCTTTTTCTTTTTATGCGACGAAAAATTAGCCCTGACGTTGTCCACCAAGGAACGCTACTTGCCCGTCTCTGTATGGACTTGAAGCAGAGATTAAGAAAGGTTTATTATGTTTATTATAGAGCCAAATAAAAATAAAAACAGAATCACAAAGCTCTTTTATAAAGAAATTTCTTTAAGTTTAGTGTGTGACTTGAATGATTTTATTGTTTTGAAAAGAAATCATAAAAGGAGTAAATTTCATCTAGTAAACAGTTTGTTTTACGTTATCGTAATTAGTAACGAGCTATGCATTGGCGACCAACATGCATTCATTTATCAAAATGTAAAAACATATTGCTGAAACATGAACATTATATAGTAACACAGCGTGAATTTCAAGCTCAGTATAATATACCTTATAAAGAGCTCTTATTAATACTGCAACCAAGATGGACAATCTTTTGAGAAAATGAGTTGAAAGCTGGATCGGCACATAAATTCAAGAACATAAAAAAAAATCTGTTCTAAATCTATTATTTAAGTAACTGGACGATTTCTGAGGCTCAACTACCAAATAATTGCTCATATAATTCACGCTTTTCTACTCTTTTACTCTCAGGCAGTACTTCATTTCTAATCGAGATTAAAAAACGAAACATGATTATGTAGCCTAGAAGTGGAATTTTACAAAAACTTGTAAACTTGACTGAGAATTCAAAGGAATTTCAACATATTAAAAAAAATCAAAGGATGTTTCAGTTTCTAATCGAAGCATCGTAGCATGTTAATGTTTCAGACTTAAATTTGTCTGTCTATATATTATTCTCAAAAATTTTATTCTAAATATATAGCAGTAATAATCTACATACAAGAATCTTATTTCATTCAATCGACTCTCTCAAATGTAGTTGCTAAAACATCCGTGCATATAAAACGCTGACGTGCGACACAGAGAAATCTCTCTTATTACATATTATCGAATTAGTACCAGATTCGATGCAAAAATGTCTTACACCCAATTGACAAATTAGTCAATGAATTTGGCTTTTC
>JAPMOR010032266.1:94622-115756 GCA_026543865.1 Argiope aurantia | reverse complement strand
TATAAAAAAGAATCCGGCCTGAAGACTTTTTCAAGGGTCACCCTCAGGTAGGGATTCAAAAAAAGGGATTTTTTCTGTTAAGGAAATTCCGACAATTACGTCTAATAATGATTCCTTCGTGACCCGAAAATCCCCTGAATATATATATATATATATATATATATATATATATATATATATATATATATATATATATATATACACTGGTGTACAAAACTTAAGCAACAGGTATGTTTTTTGCCATAACTTCACGAGAAATCATCTGAGAGACATGAAATTCAGAAATGAGATACAGCATTTTGTTCTGAAAGAATGACGAAAGCATAGTTGCGCAGAAATGAATACAATGCATACAGTATGGAATAAAACAAAAAAAGGCTTTATTGAACTCATAGTATCATTACACATGATTGTCTGTCCAAGAGGAAGAACAGCAAGCAGATGTTCCTTAGTATGGGATATGCCCTCCCCTTACTGCAATGGGTGCTTCGCACCGTCTCCCCATACTCAGCACCAGATTGTCCAACAGTTCTTGAGGTAAGAGTGCCCATTCCTCAATCAGCATCTGTTTAAGTTGTCGGGTGTTAGCAGGAGGATGTAATCTTGCCGCAAGGCGTCTCCCCAAAGCATCCCACACATGTTCTATCGGATTTAAATCAGGGGCGCACGCCGGCCAATCCATTCGAGTGATATCTTCACTTTCCAGGAGCTCCTCAACAGCATGAGTCCTGTGTGACCGTGCATTGTCATCCATAAAAACGAAGTCTGATCCAATGGCACCTCGGAACATACGCACTTGGGGAACGATCACCTCCTGACAATAGCGATCTCCAGTTACAGAACCTCTGTTGAAAACGTGGAGCTCAGTCCGCCCGTTCATCATAATGCCTCCCCAGACGACAACCCCAGGACCACCGAAACGGTCTCTTTCCGTGATGTTACTGGGATGAAACCGTGTCCCGACCTCTCTCCAAATCAACTGGCTTTGGGAATCGCTTGCGGCACTAAAACGACTCTCATCTGTAAAGAGGACACGACTCCATTGATGAGATGTCCAGTTTTTGTGCTTCCTGCTCCACTCTAAACGGTGCCGCCGGTGGGAAACTGTCAAAGGGATGCAGCGTTCAGGACGGCGGGCGAATAGGCCACCTTTGTGAAGGCGTCTGGACAAAGTAAAATGTGACACTTGTCGCCCCGTTGCTGCATACAGTTGCTGAGCAATGGCGCTGGCTGACTGGTTTCGGGTTCTTTTCGCCTGCAGGACGATATGTCGGTCATCCACTGCAGTTGTTTTCCTGCGGCGGCCATCACCAACCTTTCTCACAGCTGTACCTGTGGTTTGGAAAGCCTTCCAAGCGCGCGAAACGAAACTTTTGTTGATTCTGAACTCTTCAGCTACACTGGTCACACTACGCCCCTCCTCCAGGTTTCCGATCATTCTTCCACGTGTGAAATCGTCCAGGTGATTTCTGCTAGCCATATTTCACGAATTAACTCACGTGCACTTGCAGCGAATATCTTTAATTGCGTCTCCGTCCTTCCTTTTATTGTGGTGTTGAACTGCGCGCGCCTTCCGCACGTGTTTTGCGTACGCTCACGTCGCCTGTGACGTTTTGTTCCTGATATTTGCATACGCATGACCTTTCTCTTGAATTACGTGCTCATTGTACTGATCGCAAGAACTCCTTTTCTGCAATTTCATGGCTATCTGCTTAAAATTTGCATTTTTGCTTAAGTTTTGCACACCAGTGTATATATATATATATATATATACAAAAGTATAAAAATCAAGTTAATAGTAAAAACAAATAAACCCAATAAAAAATATGAAATATGACCTACTTTTGATTAACTTCGACAATACTAATATTGTAACTAATTGCTATCCAAAAGATTTAATTCTAACAGAAACGAATAAAAATCAACTTGAGGCTACCTTTCTGGATTTAAAAATCGAAATTGCTAATGATAAAACAATAGTTGGTATATACGATAAAAGGGATGAATTCAACTTCAAAATAACAAAATTAGGTAACTACCATTCCAATCTAAACTCTAAAATTTTCAAAAATCTAATTTTCTCACAAGTTAACAGGATAAAAAGGGTTTGCAATAATAAAAATTCCTATATTGAAGCATTAAACAACCTCATTAATAATTTAATTAAAAATGAATTTCCTAAAAATTACTGTAATGTCAATTTTTTAATTAAACAAGGTATGGTTTGGGATTAATCCTTTGGCTAAAATAAAAAAATAGAACTTTCCTTGCATATTATATCACTCAATAGGTGGCGCTGGGAGCTTACATTTTTTACCTAAATTACCGTTAGCTTTGTGTTTTTAATAAGCGGGAATCACAATCGATAGCTTAAAATTTTCCTTGTCTGTTGTAGGTATGTTCTTGCCTTTTTGTTTTTTCTTTAGTGTTTTTTTCGTTAGTGTTATTTTATGGTATATTGGTTTTTATTGTTATTGTATTTTTACTTATTAGTGGTTTTTCTTCTAATTTATCGTTTTGTGTTTTCCTTTCTGTTAAAATGGTATATCTCTTGGGCCTAATTTCAGGGGATTTTCGGGTCACGAAGGAATCATTATTAGACTTAATTGTCTGATTTTCCTTAACAGAAAAAATCCCTTTTTTTGAATCCCTGCCTGAGGGTGACCCTTGAAAAAGTCTTCAGGCCGGATTCTTTTATTTCATATTTTTTATTGGGTTTATTTGTTTTTACTATTAACTTGTTTTTACTATTAACTTGATTTTTATACTTTTGTATCATTTCATCTGTGTTTCAGAAGGAGCTGCATTTGCGCTCTCTAAATACTATGAAGTTTTTACCAAAACGATTTCCGAAACTGTTTTGATTTCGTTTCCATTTTAGTTTCGTTTTCAAACTTTTTATTACTTTAGATTGGTTAATTATATTATTTATATATAAGCATTTATTTCAGATTTAAAATGAAACAACAATCGGATTATTTTCTTGCCATAATAATATAATTAAATAGTAGAAATACTTAATAAATGATAATACTTGATACACTGTGACATTCTAGTTTGAATTTGCATGTATATGCAATTTTATGTTTTTCGCACTTCTGCTTATGAATAGAATATTTGGTCAGATACATGAAGCAACTGTAAATTTTCAGAATACCTAAAATACATTTATTATTTGTCAAGAAAAGGATTAGAGTTCTAAGATAAAACTTCTTAAGATACGCAGCTAAAAAAAAGTTAAAATCTACGTTACGCGAATGAATGGTTTTGTTTGAATTTTATGCACCATTTTTGTCTGTACTGAGCTAGATTTAATCTTAATACTTATTAAAAACTGAAATATATAATAGTTTAAAAATATACTCATAACTGAAAAAAAAGTAACAATAGGGAATTTGTTGCTCTTACAGAATCATTGTGTAAGCGTATACGATTAGAGAATGAAACATACATTTACCCACTAAGGTATCCGACTACGTTAAAAACACGAATTTGGATGAAAATTTTAATTTTATTTTGTAATTTTAAAAAATATGTACGATTCTGTTTCCAGTGATATCTTTATTTTATCTCTATGTCAATTAGAAGCCAAGTTATAGCAAAATATTGATATGTAAGAGTAGTATATATATATATGAACGTCTGAACGCATTTAATATAATCGCACAAAAGCGTAATATTATAGCTAAAAAAACGTGCGAAACCTCTTTTTTTATGACACAGGAAAAAACAGTATCATGTCCGAGAACACCTTCAATTTCAACACACAAAAAGGATTTTATAGTTAAGCCGAAAGGTTTCACCTTTAAAAAGAGACTCTAACTCAAAAATATTTGAAAGTAATAATTTGGTGGAAAAAGGTCACAAAAGTATCATACATTTGAAATTAATAATTTCAACACAAAAAAGAAATGATTTTATAATTCATCTTTTACCCTTAAAAAGGGACTCTAACTCAAAAATATTTGAAAGTAATAATTTGAAGAAAAAAGAAAAAATAAGTAATAAAAGAAAACATATAAAAAAAAGAAATTTATTCAAAAATACTACAAGCACTCCATTGAAAGAAATCTTTATGTTCTGTTAAAGGTTCGCCGTTTAATTTTAAACATTGAAATCTAAATCCGTATTGATCTATTTCGGTTATTTCTACTATAAAAGTTTCACCATATTTACATATAGGAGTTACAGTTATTGTTGGATGAATTCTAAAAGTCTCTTCAAAACTAACATTCATTAGATCAGTTGTACAATTACCTGTTAATATCTTTGTTTGCTTACCGCTCATTTATAAAGGAAAAAAAGACTATCATCTTTAGAATCAATTTTTGCTGTCTATGATCTATTCAAACACGTTTTAACCATATACCATAATTTCAACCGTCCATAAAGTTTATTAAATTCTTCATCAGAAAGTTTCAGGTTTCACATAACTTTGCAATCAGTTGTTTTTTCAATATGCTTCATTACAAATTCAGAGGTTAGATTTTTTTTTATGTGAATAAATTTTATTCCAATTAACAGATGTTTCAAGTTTTTCGATTGTGCTCATACTCATTTTATCTTGATATTCAGAAACTAAATCCATATCTAGTTTTCCAACATTTTCAAAAATAAATTTATAACTTAAAGTTTGATATTGTGAAATTCCCTGCCAGTACACTTTATGATCGTGTATCAAAATAAATGTTTCTGTTAATTTTTGATAGGCTGATATATTTTTTCAATCGACTTTATCTTTGAACTCTAAAATGAAATTTTCTGATAATGTTTGAAATCTAGAAATTAAATCCCATTTCACTTCATCTTTTAATTTTCTAATCAAATTTTCAGGCATACCTCGTTTTTGTGAAACTTCATCCCAATAGACTTTTTCAATCATTTATATAGAAATATTATTTTAATTATCGTGGATTGTAGATTTTCCGTTTATTAGGAAAAAGTTCTATAATAAAGTCTTCACTTAATTTTTGACATCTTGATATAATTCTGAAATCCAAATCAACTCTATCTAGATATTTACGAATAAAATCTTCGCTTAATGTTTGATATTATAATAAATTTTTCCAATCAACTTTATCTTCAAAATCTCTTATAATGTCTTCACTTAATTTTTGATATTTTGATATATACAACCATTCAACTTTATCTTGAAATTCTCTAATAAATCCTTCACTTAATGTTTGATATTCTGATATCAAATACCAATCAACTTTATCTTGAAATTCTCTAATAAATCCTTCACTTAATTTTTGTTTTTTTATATCAAATACCAATTAACTTTATCTTGAAATTCTCTTATAAATCCTTCACTTAATTATTGTTGTTTTGATATAATTCTCCAATCCAAATCAACATTATCTCGATATTCTGACTCTTTTGCTATTATCGAATCTAAAATTAAAAGTGAAACCTTTCGGTTTTAAGAGGATTCCATTTATTAAGAAAAAAAATTTATAAAGTCTTTACATAATTTTTCAATATGCATAAAAGTTTTTATAAGTTTTCCATTATAGTTGAAATTTTCTTATGAAACCTTTACTTAATGTTTGTTCTTCATATATATAATCACAATCTATATCATCATCTTGAAATTCTCTTATAAAATCTTCACTTAATGTTTGGCATCTCGATATAGAATCTCAATCTATATCTTGAAATACTCTTATAAATTCTTCACTTACTGTTAAGTATCTAGATATATAAGTCAAATTGTCAACTTTAAATTCTCTTATGAAATCTTCACTTAATTTCTGTTTATACTGTATAGAATTCCAATCAACTTTATCTTTAAATTCTCTTGTAAAATTTTCACTTAATGTTTGGCATCTCATTATATAATTCCAATCAACTTTGTCTTTAAATTCTCTTATAAATTTTTCATTTAATATTTGTCTAGATATATAATTCCAATCAACTTTATCTTTAAATTCTCTAATTAAATCCTCTAAAAATTTAACTTTTTTATTTATGGATATTAGATCATTCATTTATTTAGAAAAAAAATTTATAAAGTCTTTACATAATTTTTTCAATATGCATAAAAGTTTTTATAAGTTTCCCATTATAGTCTAAAGCGTCTGACTCTTCTAATATTCTTAACGAAATAACTTCGTTTTGTTTTCCTTCGGTAAAACATGATACAGAATCTTTCCCAAATATTCCTCTACATAAAATCATTTTATCATTAAGTTTTAACTCTATATAAGGATCTGGTTTATTAAGAATATCAAATGTATCAAACTTTAAATATATTTTAATTTTTATATACATATCTGTTGACAAATTTCATATAATTTTGAACTCATTAAATTGAAATTTACATTTTTTAGTCCTTTACCTTCAAAAGTTTGAAAATCTTCTTTAATTGTTGCCCAAAAATCTTTACATTCTACAAATAATCCATCATAATTTCTCGTTAACATATTATCATGTTTTTTATCATTTATTTTTGTTTTATTCATCAACATATTGTTTAGGAACTGCATCGTTTTTATTTTGTGGATTGGGAAGATGTTTTAAAGGAATACTTTTAAAATCATAAAAATCTTCAGGTGGAACAGTATTCGTTAGACTTAAAGTTAAAACATTTTTTTCAAAAAATTGTTTGTTAACAACATTCAAGTTATTTATAGGATCGTTAACATTTCCAATAATTTTACCTTTCGCATCAAAATCTCCCATGTTCTGAATGAATTAAACTTCTTTTTTTGTAATTCGACAATATCTGATTTTAACTCTATCCGATTCGAATCAACATAAGATTTAGTGGCTGTATCGCTTATATCGACAGGTTCATTTACATTTTTTATTTTTTTTTATTTTCCATATCATAATTACCATTATCAGTTAATTTAAACCCAATTCCTGGAGGTCCTCGAGGTCCTTTTTTTATTTATTTTCTTGAAAGACCAAAACGATACCAATTCATTTATAAGATATAAAATTTTAAAAGACGAAGACTTTTTCAGTCTTAAAGGTGAGTCTTAAAACAGAAGGATTTCATCCTTAAAATGTGAGTCATAAAGGTGATCTTAATTAATCTTTCAAAGTTGATAAAGATTCAAATGATTTAACAGTCATATTCATTATTCCCTTTCTTTCTTCATTTAAAATAAAGTAAAATTTGTACTTCTTAGTAGGTGTATTTCTCAAATGCCAAGAAAATTCAATATTTAAGTTTTTAACATTTATAAAAGGAGGACGATCAGACACATCTGAAGGTATAATAGGATAGAGTTTTATATACTCTTCAAAAGTTATTAAACAACCTGTTCCAATATTTCTTCTATTCCCAAAAAAAGCTAAAAATTCTAAATAACATAAGGAACAATCTATTTCGCCTTCTTTAAAACTTACACTATAGCCGTCTTTTGGATACCTGATATCATTGATAGTAATAGAACATCTTGTTAAATCTAAATTATCAAAAACCATATTATTTTTATTGATGCTATTTTCTCTCTCTTCATATTGCCGCATTGAAAAGAGACAGTCGAATCTCCATGGACGAATGGTCATAGCATTGGTCTCATAATCGAGAGACCGTGGATTCGAATCCCGTTAGAGACAATGCGAATCATAATATGTGTAAATATTTAATTCCTTGATTTTATGTTTTCATTTATTTCATGTTGCAGAAGATACTGGACATTTCGTTAGTTTACCAGACAAGTGGACTTTTCTTACTGTCTCCAGAAAAGTATTCTGGAACTTTCTCTGTTTGAATAAAAGCAAAAGATTTGTCAGTCACTGGGTTCTCAGTTCTGAGGTGAGTTAATAAATTGGTTTATCTCTACTTCTTGTGTGTGTCATTGCGTTCCATACTAAAGTATCTACGTGACAATATTGAGGAATAACAAATATACTTACGATATCTTCTGCTACGAATTTTACAGAAATTGTTCCACTGATATCATTAAATGGTCCGCATTCTCGTAATATCGGTGCAGTCCATCTTATTTCAAGATTTACTTTAGATTCTAAAAATTTTAGGCACTTACTTGATGCTTCCGGATTTAATCTCACATGAGGCAACCACACAGTTATTTTAGGAATGCTTACATTATAATTTTTATTGGTCATATCTGTGTATAAAACATATTACTAGTGAAGGCGTTTCCCATAAATTCAATACCAGTCATTCCCTTTTTAAAATCGTTAAAAAAATTCAAACATTTGATTCAAAGGTATGATTATTTCATTTTATTTGCTATTTTTTGTTAAGTTATATTTCTGATCGAATCCTTTATTATATTTATCATTTAACTTCATTTTCTTAATCAAACTTGGCATTTTTTCGGATCTCCATGAGCTCCTACAAATATAAACGGTTCACGATCTGCAGAATCAGCAGTATCTTTAAAAATAAACATATTTGTCATAAAAATAAACATACGTCACATAATCACTTGTAAAATTGCCTATTGAATGAATATAATGAACGAGAGAAGGTTTCATGATCTCTTCAACTGCATGACCACCTATGTAAAATGCTGCTCTTGAAAACAAATTTCCTGTGTTTACTAAAGTAACATTATCTTCACCATTATTAAGGATTTTAACATCTACACAAATATAACCATCTGAAAATAAAATAGCATCATTCGGATCACTAATCGTGAATGTTTACATTTGCTGAGTATTATCAGGATCAATAACGACTCCATCTACTTTATTTTCTTTGTAATAAAAACTTTCTACATCATTTTCATAATAATTAGGTATTTTTGTAAGCTCCCAAATTTTTTCCATTCTCTATTTATTATAATCGAAACAAAAAGCCTTCGCCTTTAAGGATGAAAAGCTTTCCTCTTTTAAGACTCACCTTTAATGAAGTCTCTTTAATCCAGAGCCTATTAATTGTTTCATTTTATTTCTTATAAAATCTCTTGATTTATCTTCAATTACATGTTTAGCTTCCTCACCTAATATTTGAAGACCTTTTTTAGCTATCGATTTTATAGCATCTGTTAAAAAACCACCACCATAGTATCTTTTTCCTCTAGAATACAACCTACGTTTATTGTATATCATTTATTATAGTCGGGAAAAAAAACCTTCACCTTAAAGGTGAAACCTTTCGGTTTAAAAGACGAAGACTTTTTCAGTCTTAAAGATGAGTCTTAAAAATGAAGGCTTTCGGTTTAAAAGATGAAGGCTTTTACCTTAAAGGTGAAACCTTTCGGTTTAATCTAAAACGAGTTTATATATTACTCTCCCCTTATTCAAATCAATTATATTACCACCTTGATCAGCTATATACATTCTGATACTATCGATATAGTCAGTTCTATTCACCTCTTCAAATGAAGGATTTATTTCATTTATTACTACCAGGAGGATTTAAAGGTGAAAGGTATAATATATCACTAGTTCCTTCATTATATCACAATGAATAAAATTATCATCATTTCCTTTTGATATATCAGCTATATATTTCCCTCTTTGCTTTGGCTGATCATAAATCTTGTTTTCAAAACCTAGAATGTCATGGAACTTACCTTAAACTGCAAAACCTTTATCTAATTCAATTACAAATCGTGATGTTGCTTGATGAACATCAAATACAATAGGAACTTTTTTATCCTTAGAGTGATCTTCTATTTCTTCGTTTAATTCAGATAACACGTAATTTCCATACTGTGTTCAACTCCATGGTCAGTGTATTTTAATACATTATTGTTAACGTGTTCGTGAATATTAAACCATGAATTCCACAATGACATATACGTATTTTAGAGCAATTTTTCTATATTTACCAATAGGAACTCGAAAAACAGTTTTAAAATCGTCAGATTTCTCTGCATTTTTTGAATCTAAAGCTAATGTCCTCATTTATTAAGAACTACATTTTCATTATAATCACTAGGATATTGAGAAAAAGGATAAATAACACGTGCTGGTGAATTACCTTTATTTTTTTCAGTTATATACTTCATGCAGAAATAACCACATTTCACAGAATCAAATTTTTGAAGAAATCTTATATATAATTTTCTTTCCTGATGATTTTAAATAGGTTTCAATTCTTTTAGGACATTTTGGCTTTGAGAATGAAAGATTTTTAATCTTATACTCGCCAAAAGGATCAAAATATACGACAAAATCATATTGTGAATCATTATAATAACAAATCCAGTGAGTACCGTGACCAGTTAAAATATCAAGATTAATGATTCCATTTTCAAATTTTCTCATCTTTTTAGGCAGTGTATCTATACTAAAAACTTCTCTAAATCCTTTTTCTTTTTTCATATTTTGATCAATTACTTCATCGCTAATTCCCAATTTGGATATATCCCCTTTCCATTTTTTCGTTTTTTTTAAAGATCCTTTTGGTTTAGTACCAGAACCTGAAATTTTATCTAATACTTTTTTAGCTCCCCAGCCTGCAGCGCCGAGTCCCAAACTTGTTAAAATTGGAATAAGAAATGGTAAAAATCCTCCATTTTTCTTTAATTGAGTTTTACTGATAATAATTTTTTTCCTTGATTAATTTGATTTATCTGTGTTTTTGTTAAATACATTTCATAATTCGATGATTTAGTTTTATCGATTTGTAAGGCATTTTCTTCGTTTTTTCTGGCTGCTGATTTCAATTTATCTATCTGTCCATCACTCAGATGAACCTTTTTCTTAATGTAGTTACTCATCTATTATAGTCGGAAAAAAAAGCTTTCACCTTTAAGACTTCTTCTTCTTTTAGGTGTTAAATTAGTTTCATAATAATCTACTACATCATCACTAGTGATATCACTATTCTTTAATAAGGCATCCAAAGTATCGACAGTCTCATTATATAATTTCTTACTCACCAATCCTTTTTGGGCTTCTATTTCATTTGTTAAATTTTCAAGATGGCTTATCAAATCTATTCCAGATCCTGTTTTTAAAGGTAAAACCCTTTGGTTTACTGTTATTTTAAAACTTTTTCTTGCACTGATAAGATCGCGAAGTTTTATTCGATATAATCTCAACATTTTAATTCCATATTCAATTTTATCTAAAGTTTGATAAACTTTTTCACTCCCTCTTTTGATCTGTGATTTTAAATTATCTAATTTTATAATCATGCTGTGTATTATTTTTACTATTTTGTCAATCTCTTCAGGTTTAGCATCAATTAAATCAGCTATTAAAGGAAGATTGTTTTCCTTTAAAAAAATCTACATCCAGATCAGTATCTGTTTCAACATAAAGAGATTTCTTTTTCCTTACATCTTCAATATTTTCTATTGCTAAAGGTGTTGAAACAGTTGTAGTGATTAGATCTTCAATTTTATTGGTAAGAGCATTCATTTGATTTTTCCTTTCTGTTTGGAGCTCTTCTAATTTTTCAGTGGTTGGTTTATGAAATTCATGTATCGAGTATTCATAACCTGTCTTTTTGTATTTTTGTTCAATATTTTTATTTTGGATCTTTTTTTTTTTGTAATTTAGAAACTTTAACTATATCATTTATTATTTTATCCATTTATTATAGTAAAAAATAAATTTGCTATAGTAAAAAATAATTTTGCTGCATTAAAAAATAATTTTGCTATAATAAATGAAATGTGAAATATGCGTAACAGTTTACAAAAACGAATCAGAATATTTAAAAAGTTTAGAACATAGAAATGCGATGTATAAGAATTATGCATTTGAAATTGAAAACTACGACAAACCTATAGAAGAAGAAGCAAATCAAAATCTTTGGTTACCTCGCCGTAAGTTCAGACTCATAATATCAGCAAAATCTGGTTCAGGTAAAACAACGGTTGCACTTAACATTATTCGTAAAATTATGGATAACTTTGATGCATTATACATTTGTGCTAAAAATATACATGAACCAAAATATCAAAAATTAATAGAAGATTATACAAAATATGAAGACATTGAAAAAGAAGATATCGACTTGATTTGTAAAAAGTTATCAAAAAAAAATATTATTGGAAGATTTTAAAAAATTTTAAAAAAATTCGTTATTTGTATCAGATTTAAGTGAATTTATAACTTTTGAAGATTTAGATGAAACCAAAAAGAATTTAATTATATTTGACGATTGTCTTTCAGAAAAAGATCAAAGTCTTATTGAACTGCTATATGTGCAAGGAAAATGCTTCCAACATCTATTTAGTTCAGTCTTATTTTCCTATACCCAAAGTTATAAGAGATGACTGTAATTATTATATATTTTTAGAAAAACAAGGACAAGATATGAAAAGCATACTTAACGATATAGATGGTTCTTTAACTAAAAAAGAAGTTTATGAGATTATTAAAAAAAAATGCTTTCAACAAACACATGATTTCCTGATGATTGATTTAGTGTATCCAAACATGAAATATCGACGTGGTTTCCAGGAAATATACTAATTTCAGTCTTAAAGGTAAGTCTTAAAGGTGAAACCTTTCGGTCTTAAAGATGAATGCTTTTTTTTTCGAATATAAGCCGATAGTCTTTCATTCTTAATAAAAGGAAGAATATTTAGAATAAATGGACCTTAATTTACAGCAAGAGTTACAATTTCTATATGGTGATAAGCATATTGTTATCAGTGAGTAAATTTGTTTTAAGCACTACTGGATTAGCAGCATATGTTTAGCATTTTTGAGTTTAAGTGCGGGAGTTGTCGAAATTATTGAAAAGTCATTAAATATTTTAGAACGAAAAGAAGAATACACACAATCACATAAATTTCATAGGCAATGGTTAAATTTATGGAAAGCCAAAGAAATTTCTGTCGAAGAGATCCATCGACGAATATATGATTATGTTGATACTTTCAACTATTTTCCTCTTGAAAGATATTTAAAAATGACACACATGAATGGCTATAAATATGTTAACACTATATGATTTTAGACAGCGGAAAAGCTTAAACCTCATCCTATACTTTTACATCCTTAAAGACGATAATCTTTTTTCGACTATAATAAATGGTTTGCACTGAGAAAAAGACATCTTGCGGCTGTAAAAAATTTGTCATTAAAAAATATCAAAAAATGGAAAATTTAAGGGATGTTGTCATAAATGTGGTCAAATAGGCTCAGGTGTATTTGTTGTTTTTGTTATTTCTTATGGCACTTGCCACAGACAAGCCCTCTGTTCTAAGACAGCGATTTTAAGCCGGAAGGGGAGCGCCTCTTGTTTTTATAGTAGCGCCGACTTGGGTCAAGAGTACGACTTAGCTACTCACGCATCACTCATTCGCTTGCACAACCCCGTTTTACAGGGGGGCACATTCACACATCTCACAGATAGAATAACGGAAGAACAGCCTTGACAAACCGGGACGCCCAGATCACGGGGAAGACACGCTACCCCTATGCCAGGACGCTGGCTCAGGTGTATTTAAAGTAGATAATCCTAAAATCCTGTCAGATTTAATCAAAATAATAAGTGCTTTTTTAAGTAATCCGAAATCAGTTAAGTATGGAAGAGGTTTAGTCAATTCAGTAATTAATAATTCACCATTTGAAATGCATTGGCCTGGTCATAACTTTTTAGGACCTGGAACTCAATTATTATGGAGAAAACATAGATTAAATGATGATTATAGTCCTAAAGATTGGTCAAAGCCTGTTAATAGAATAGATGAATCAGTTTATAGACATGATGTTTGTTATTTAAAAAATAAAGATCAAAAAGTAAGAAATGAATTATGTGATAAGAATATGATAAATGAAATAGATCAATATAAAAATCCTTCATTAAAAGAAAAATTAGAAGAATAATAAAAACTAAAGAGATGTTTGGAATGGGATTATCTGAGATGATATATTATTTAAAATGTAAAAAAGAAACAGAAACTAGATATATAGAAGAAACTGTTTCTAAAAATAACAGACCTATACTAAAAGGAATTTGTGTACAATGTGGATCTAAAAAGAGTCATTTTTTAGGACTGGGACAAACATTAACAAAAAAGAAAAAATCCTAGACCGAAGGACTAAAGCCCTAAACCGAACATATTATGATCCTGAAATTAGTTATTGTGGAATAAATGAGTTAAAAAGAAAAACAGGGGCAAAGAAAAAAGAAATTAAAGATTTCTTACATTCTCAAGATGTTTATACTAGATATAAACCTATTATAAGGAAATTTAAGAGAAGAAGAGTATATGTTTCTCATATCGACGGTCAATGGCAAGCAGATTTATTATTCATGAAAAAATTTAGTAAATACAATGATGGAACTAACTATTTATTAACAGTTATTGATATTTTTAGCAAATATGCTTGGGCTATACCAATTAAAAGAAAAACAGGAGAAGAAGTTACTGAAGCATTTAAAAAGATATTTAAAGGCGATAGAATTCCGGAAAATCTTCAAACAGGTAAAGGAACTAAATTCATTAATAAACATACTCAAAAGTTTTTCAAAGATAATAATATACATTGGTTTATGACAGAAAATGTTGAAATTAAATGTTCTGTAGTTGAACGATTTATTCGCACTATTAATACAAAAATAAGAAAATATTTAGCGGCTAACAATACTAAACCGAAAGTTTTACCTTTAACAGATATATAGATGTATTACCAAAATTACTAAAAAATTATAATAATTCTTATCACAGAACTATAAAAATGACTCCTGTCGAAGCGGGTAAAGAAGAAAACGAATCATTAGTTTATAAGAATTTATACAAGTCAAAAGTGATTAGAAAACCGAAATTTAGAGAAAATGATACAGTTAGAACATCTAAATATAAAAAAAAAATTATGAGAGGTTACGATCCTACGTTTACTGAAGAAATCTTTCCAATCTCAGAAATATTAAAAACGGATCCGAGAAGATATAAAATTAAAGATTTAAATGATGAAGGAATCAAAGAAACATATTATGAACCTGAACTGGTTAAATATAATAAAAAAGATGATGTTTATAAGATTGAAAAAATTATTAAAAAGAAAGGAGATAAATATTTCGTTAAATGGCTCGGATATCCCAACGAATTTAACAGCTGGATTAATCGAAAAGATATAAAATTATTACCTAACTTTTCTAGAACATTCGAATGGAACGGAAGCACGAAATGTTTTAGAACGCATTTCCGGTTGAACGTCTAGCTTTCACCTTTTGATAACAACGCGCTGAATGTAAACGAGATAACCTGTTAGTCTCCATCTAGTGGTGCTATCTATCTAAAAATACATCATAAATAAATGAATACGAATTTTTTAAAAGACGCAGAATTTTCTACTGAAAGCGAATTGAATATTGATAGTGATTCTTCTCAAGAAAATGTTGAAATTCCTGATCAGTATTTGAAAGCATTGAAAAATAAAGAAATGCTTTTCGACGATGAAAAAAAAATGTATATTTTTATGAAAGGAGTGAGATTGATAAATATTTTTAAAAAAAGCTATAAAACTGCAGATTAAGTTATTTTAAGCATTTTAAAATAAACACAACTTGATTTTTACGGATGAAGCGAATGAAATGTTTTTAAAATTTTTAGACTGTGTATTTTAAAAAAATAAATTACTGTTATTTTATGAAGAAAATTTGTGATTTGTATAATATTCCAAACACTTTAAATCAAAGGATAAATGTTAAAAATGAAAAAATCTGGAATACCTTTAAAAGGTGAAACCTTTCGGTTTAATAAAATGTAATGTAATAAATGGATGTGACAAAGACTTGTACACATTGTCAAATTTAAAGTCAATAAATGATTTTTATAAACATCGTAATTATGGAAAATTAAATCGGGATAATATTTGTAAAATCTGAATATTATAATGTAAAATGTGATTGTTTATGTGGTAAAACCTATACAAAGTTGCATAAAAAAAGGACATGAAAGTTCAAGTTATCATATTAAACGTATGAACGGAAAGGCTCATTGCATTCACCTTTAAAAATTAATTCCTAATAAATGGAAGTGCAACTGATGCCAAAGATTATCGGTGAACTTAGGAAAACAAAACAATTAAAAAAAAAACAAAAAACAATTAAAAAAACAAAAAACAATTAACAAAACAATTAAATGTAAAAACAATTAAAAACAAAACAACCTAGAGGTTGTAAGAAAGTTGAATTGATTAGATTATTAAGGAAATACATTAAAGAAACAGGTGAATATAAACATGTTTTATTAGATTTATTAAACTTGGATAAAAATGTTTATTTGAGTATATATAAAATACCAGAAATATTTGATTCTTTTAGTTTAAAATGTGATGAAGACGAAATTAAAGGTGAAGCTAATCTTGGAAAAGTTATTTACATTGGAAGAAGATATAAAATGTCATATATGTGGTAAATATTACAAAATTGAAGATAAAGAAGAACATATAAAAAAAAGACTTAATGATTAAAAGATCAAAAAAGAAGAGAAAATGTATTATTTATGGCGAATATTATAACATAGCACATTTAAATAATCACATATCAAGTCGAAAACATAAAAGAGCATTAAACCGAGGATTATTAAATGATGAAGAAATTATAGAATATGAAACTGTTTATGAATCGAGATTAAGATCTTATAGAATTAATAATCCTAATAATATTAAAATCCCCCTAGATTTTTTAGAAGAGAAAAGAAAGACTGTAATAGATAAAGTAAGACAAATTTTGAATGAATTTAATGGAATAAAAGCTTGTTTTGTTTGTATAGATTGGATGAAAAAATTCAGGTATTTACATTCAAAACTGAGAATCAAATTATATTAGGATCTAATGATTTACACACTTTTTATGACAATGCTATTGACAAATTAATAAATGAATCTGATGAATTTGTATCAAAAGGATCCGGTTGGAGTCGAAGAAATTAGATTTTTGGAATTGAGAATAAATAAGTATCAACCTTTGAGAGGATCAAGTTATATTGATTAACCTGAAAAAATTAAATCTAAACAAGCTATAATAAATGTTAAAAATACAGATAATAAATGTTTTACGTGGTATATATTATCAGCGATTCATCCTGTAAAAAAGGATCCTCAAAGAGTGTCAAAATATGAACAATTTAAAGATGAATTGAATTTTAAAGGAATTGATTTCCCTGTTTCACTAGATAATATTAAAAAATTTGAAAAACAAAATAATATATCTGTAAATGTTTATAGTTATAACAGTTCGATTTGTCCACTTAGAATAACTAACAATAAATTACAAAATCATGTAAACTTGTTTTGTATGAAAAATGAACAAAATGACCATTATTGTTGAATTAAGGATATAAATAAATTGATCAGATCCCAAATTACTGATAATCATCGAATATTTTTATGCGATGGATGTTTAAATTATTTTTATTCCGAGGAAAAATTAAAGATACACGAAGAATACTGTAAAAAGAAAGAAGATGTCGCAATTAATATACCAGAAAAAGGTGAAGTTATTCAATTTAAAAATTATAATCATAAAATGAGAAATCCATTTACTATATACTCAGATTTTGAATGTCTTTTACACAAAATGGATACATATGAACCGGATCAATCTAAATCGTATACTATGAAATATCAGAAGCATGAATCTGATACTTTTTTACTATATCAAGTATGAAAATGAATATTTTAAACCTCCTATTCATTATAGAGGACCTGATGCAATAAAAAACATTATATCTATGTTAAAAGAGGATACTCTTGAAATTGAAAAATTTATAAAAGAGAAAACTGAAAAATATGAAAGTATTAAATCAATGATAGATTTCGATAAAAATCATTACAAAAGAACTAATATTTGTCATATATGTGAAAATAAAATCTTAAAGGATTCTCCTGATGATGAAAATAAAAAAGTAATTGATCACTGTCATTTAACTGGAAAATATAGAGGTCCAGCTCATAATATTTGTAATTTACATTAGAAAATTCTAAAATTTATTCCAGTAAAAATCCATAATTTAACAGGTTATGATTCTCATTTATTTATAAAAGAACTTGGATTTGAAACATCAAAAATAGATGCTATACCTAATACTGAAGAAAAATATATATCTTTCAGCAAAAGAATAGGAGGAATGAAATTGAGATTTATTGATTCATTTAAATTTATGTCATCCAGTTTAGATAATTTATCAAAAAACTTGAGAAAAATGCCGGAAAATGAGTTGAGTAAATATCCACTAAAAATAAGACAAATGAAATATATTAATTACTTAAAATCCAAACTTAGAGAGACATCATTGTATTTTCCTAAAGATAAATTAGATCTCATTACAAGAAAAGGCGCATATCCTTATGATTATATGGATTCTTAAGATAAATACAAAGAAACAAAATTACCTCAAAAAGATAAATTTTATAACAAATTGAATGATTATCATATAACTGATGAAGAATATAAGCATGCTCAACGTGTTTGGAAAGAATTTAATATAAAAAATTTAGGTGAATATACAGATTTGTATATCAATACAGATGTATTGATTTTAACAGATGTATTTGAAAATTTTAGAGACGTTTGTTTAAAAACTTATAAATTAGATCCAGATTGGTATTGTACTGCTCGTGGTTTATTTTGGGATACTATGTTAAAAATGACAAAAGTTCAATTAGATTTATTAAATGATTATAATATAATTCTTATGTTAGAAAAAGGATTAAGAGGCGCAGTTTCACAATGTTGTAATAGATATGGGAAAGCAAATAATAAATATATGACAAATTATGATAAAAGCAAAGAATCCACTTATTTAATGTATTTAGATGCTAATAACTTATATGGATGGGCAATGAGTCAATATTTACCCTATGGAGAATTTGAATGGTGTGAATTATCTAACGATAAAATCGCAGGATTAAAAGATGATTCAGAGATTGGATATGTATTTGAAATTAGTTTAAAATATCCAAAAGAGTTACATGATTATCATTCAGATTTACCATTATGTCCTGAAAATTCTAAACAAGGTAAATAATTGACAACTTTATACGATAAAGAAAAATATGTAGTTCATTATAGAAGCTTAAAACAAAATTTGAAAATGGGTTTAGAAGTTGTAAAAGTGCATAGAATATTGAAATTCAAACAATCGAACTGGCTGAAAAAATATATAGATTTAAACACTGAAATGAGAAAGAAAGTAACTAATGATTTCGAGAATGATTTTTATAAATTGATGAATAACTCAGTATTTGGGAAAACTATGGAAAACATAAGAAAACGAATCGATGTAAGATTATGTTGTAATTATGATCAAGTTAAAAAATTAATTGCTAAACCTAACTTTAAATATAGAACTATTTTCGATGAAAATTTGGTTGCTGTTCATACGAAAAAGACAAAAATACTCTTTAATAAACCGATCTATGTTGGGATGAGTATATTAGATTTATCTAAATATTTAATGTATGATTTCCATTATAATGTAACGAAACCGAGATATAAGAATAACATTAAATTATTATATATGGATACAGATAGTTTTATATATGATATTAAAACAGATGACTTTTATGAAGATATGAAATCTCTGATTGATTACTTTGATACATCTGATTATCAAGAAAATAATCCATATAATATGCCTAGATGTAATAAAAAAAGTATCGGGTAAAATGAAAGATGAAAATAGCGGTGTGATTATGGAAGAATTTGTAGGTGTAAGAAGTAAAATGTATGCAAAAAAATTAGAAGAACAGAGTGTTGAAGAATACAATAATAATGAAGAAGACAAAGAAAAACATATAAAAATTGAAACAAAAAAATCAAAAGGAGTTAAAAAAATCTGTAGTTAAAAATAGAATATCATTTGATGATTATAAAAAATGTTTATTAGATAAAATTCCTCAATATAGAACACAGAATTTAATTAGAAGTATGAAACATGAGCTGTATTCAATTCAAATAAATAAAATAGCTTTATCAGCAAAATACGATAAAAAATATATTTTAGAAGATGGAATTCATACTTTAGCACTGGGTCACTATAAAGCATTCTTAAAAAATAGCTCTAAATAAATGAATAATTTGTTAGGTGATACCATAGCTTTAGGTTTTACAGACGAAGACGATCGTGAAAGAATTCGTTATTTGTGCTATTATTGCGAATTTATGTTTAAATTGTATGAAAAATATAGACATGATGATACCAAAAATAAATTAACAAAGTTTTGAAGAAATGACTGAATGAATTGAAAATGAAGCTATTAAATTGAATGGATTGGGAGTTTTATATGATATTCAAAAAAATTTATTTTGTTGGTAAAGACGACTTATAAAAATAACTTTAAAATAAATGGATGAATCTTTAAATGATATCAGATGGATAATCAGTACTAATCATAAAATTTATTTTGAAAGCCCATTAGGAAAGCCCATTCGGAAAAAACATGCGAAAGAGCTACATTTTGTCAAGATTTACTTCTATTATATTGTTGTTTCTTATGGACACTTGCCATAGACAAGCCCGCTGTTCGAAGACAGCCGATTTAAGCCTGAGGGGGAGCGGCTCTTGTTTCTATAGTAGCGCCATCTAGGGCCAAGAGAACGATTTAGCTACACACAACTCACATTTTTTTTTAGGGGGCGGACTTCATTCACGCATCCACGGATCGTAATTTAAACCTGAATCCGAGAACGATCTCCCCTGATCCAGTACCCCCAGTTTTATTATTCTCGACATAGAAGACTGTAACCACGACAGATTTATACGCGCGTCAGCCATAAAGCAAGCGGGGAATCTTCGGCCGGCGGGGTTCGAACTAGCAACCTAAGAGACGCGAATCTAACGCTCTACCAACCAGGCTATCCCGGGCTGCTTCCATTATATATAGAATATAAATATCCTGAATTTTTAAAATTAATGCACACATATATAATACAGATTGAAGAATTAGTCGATTCCATTAAAGATAAGAAAGTGAAAAAATTAACTTTAAAATCTCTAAACAAAGCAAAAGATGAATTGCTGGTAAACTATTTATAAGACGTAAGTCTTTCGACTTATAAAAAATATTTCTTAATAAATGGAAGCTTTCAATAGATTCAAGCCGCTTGTAACATATGGATTAAAAGATTTAAAGATAGGTGAATATGCTCTATTATCTTTGAAAAAAATCCAATCTATGAAATATGGATATATTGTCATTGCAAAATTAGAATTTGGACAAGAAAAAGAATATTTTCTCCCTAAACATAAATCAAACATATCTAATGAAACAATTGATATTATCAA
>JAPMOR010032266.1:64437-94522 GCA_026543865.1 Argiope aurantia | reverse complement strand
AAAGGGAAAAACAAATAAACCAAATAAAAAATATTAAAAAAAGAAGATTAAAAAAAGAAGAATCCGGCCTGAAGACTTTTTCAAGGGTCACCCTCAGGCAGGGATTCAAAAAAAGGGATTTTTTCTGTTAAGGAAATTCAGACATTACGTCTAATAATGATTCCTTCGTGACCCGAAAATCCCCTGAAATTAGGCCTAAGAGATATACCATTTTAACAGAAAGGAAAATACAAAACAACCAATTAGAAGAAAAACCCCTAATAAGTAAAATACAATAACAAAAAACACCAAAATACCATAAATAGACACAAAAGAAATAACGGAAAGGCAAAAAACAATACCTTCAACAGTCCAGAAAATCCCAGGCTATCGATTGTGATTCCCGCCCATTAAAAACAAAGCTAACGGCAATTTAGGTAAAAATTGTAAGCTCGCAGCGCCACCTATTGAGTGATATAATATGCAAGGAAAGTTCTATTTTTTATTTAAGCCAAAGGATTAATCCCAAACCATACCTTGTTTAATTAAAAAATTGACATTACAGTAATTTTTGGGAAATTCATTTTTAATTAAATTACAACATTTATGAATTCAGTAACGTAAATTATTCTTAGGGTTTTTAGAAGCCAAATTGAAATAATATCTAGATGTGTAAAGCCTTGCAATAAAATGATGAATCTGGTTTATCATCAACTTTTCATCAGTATGACAAACTGCATTCGTCATATGACTAAAGTTAATGGGGAAATAATAATTCAGTTTAAAATATCTAGTGTATTGATTCTTTATCTCCTTTTGCCACATTTGTAAATATCACAGACCATTACTACATTGTTTACTCGGTTACTCTCGCATTACTCGGTTACTCTTTCGTATATAACTTTTGTAAACAAATCAGCCACAAAATACTGTTCTGAATATCGATCAATATATTTTAATGAAGATAAAATATGTACAATTTTTCCTTTAGAAAAAACCTGAAAAGACTAAAAAATTTCAGAAATAATTTTAAATCTTGTAAGAAAACAATCTACGAACTGAAAAAAATTATTGGAATAATTTTGTATTGATGCTTAATATAACAAGAACGAAATATGAATTTGCCACTGAATGTTACAATATAATGAAGATTTCTCTTTCTTATAGTGACAGTATCTTACCTAACAATGAACATGTTAGCTTTAGAGTAGTAATTATTTTACACTTATTTCAGATATCATCTTCATCGAAACCGAACAAAGAAAATCAATTATGAATTGATATGTCGATTTATAAAGATGTTAGCCTCATTATTCGATGATTCAACATTACGAATGTTTTTCCTAAACTTCCTCTACTCTCTGTCTGTAGCACAGTTCATTGAAGTTCTGATTGGAGCTTCATTTGTAGCATTTACGAATGATCACAATAGCTCCTAAGAATTAGTCAGTTAAGACATCCACTCGACCTTGCAGTTCAAGGCTTTTCAGGTAAAATGTATTTGCAATTTTTGTTTTTTAAATTTCATTCCCATTCTTATCTATTACAATTTATTAAAAGTTTAAATAATATAGTTGAAAAGTTGAAATATGTTAAATAAGAATAATTATGTTATTTCAATATTTATGTAACATTTTAATTATAAAATAAATAAAATGAAATTTTTTTGATAGATTATTTTTTAAAAAAATATTTCATTTATAATCTACTTTTTATGCACTTTGAAATAATTGATTTCAAGATAAGCAAATTATTCTTTATTAACTATTCCGTGATTTATGATTTACCAAAACGGTCTTTGCGAAGTATATACAAAATAGAACTTGCAAGATTGCTTGTTTAACAAGGTATTTTAAAGCCGTATTATTTTTCGTATGCATCTGTGCTGTGCAAAAAATAACAATAAAGAAAAAAAATTAAAAAAGTAATCGGATAAGCTTTTTATATTTACTCCTTCATTCACTTAACTTCTATCTTTTGAATTATCTTGATATATTTTTTTTTATAAAAAAAGTCATTGAACTTCTTCTTATCTAATGTGCGTTTTTAATCTTACAAAGGGATAGATAGGTCTACTGAAAACTGGTATTCTGACGTATAAGGAAATTGAACTGGCTGATTTTAATATATGATCCACTTTCACAGTCTGGTGAGGTAAGGAATTATTGACAGTTTATTTTTATTCAATCAGAATTCTAACAATCTGAAAAAATGTTAAACAGTAATTTCGAATGAATTATAATTTCTAATGTGGTTGCAAGAAGTAATATTCATTTCCTTCTGTTGCAAGTTAGATATACCTTAAAGAGGGAAAAAGTTGTCATGTGTACTTCACTTTGCTATTTAACTGTGACGCAATACGAATTGCCTCCATTAAAGGTGTCACCACCCGTAAGTATGCAGCAAAATTATGTTTTACTTCAAGGAAAAAAATGACAAATAATCTAAGAATGAAAGTAGAATTATATAAATATGTTGTTTATGAATGATCAGTAATTAAATATCATTCCAAAGGTGAAATTGTTCCTCACGATTAACGGAATAAGAATCTTTGTTATCAGGTAAACTGCTTTTATAAATAGACTATACTTTTAATCTCTATTATTTAGGATTTTAAATGGATATTTGTAGTATTCATTTGAATGCTTTCACTGTTCATTAATATGGCAATAATTTTTATTAAAAGCAATGCAGTTCACTTTTTTCTTGTGTTCAAAATGCCTCAGTGTTTTAGAGCTTTCTTGATGTTTTGAACTTGAAGAATAATGATTTTTTACTTTAACCTTTTAAAGTAAATTTTCTTAATGTTTATATGGAATATTTTAGAAAGAAAAACGATTGAAGAAAGGAAATTTAGTTAGATTATTAGATTCAATTAATTTTATTTTTAATTAATAAAACTAATTAATAATTAGAAAACAAGACTGTTCGTTGAGGTTAAAAATAAGATTTTTGTTTCATTAAAAACAATTGGCGGCACCAGATATCGACCAACTTTCTAGCATTAGATGTTGATACTTTACTATACAGAGATAATAATAATAATTATGAAGTGTTGATTAATTTGTTTGTGAAAACCCCATTTCGAGGCGAGATTGTTTATATTTTCGGGGGGGGGGGGTATTAGTTATTAAGAAACAGCCATTCTAATTAGAGGTGATGAAATAGCTCACCATGAATGTCAATAAATAAATAAATATGGAGATATTTTCGTTATCCACGATCTCAGATAGGTTTGGTAAAAAAAAATCATATTTTATCTTTCCATTGAGGAAGTTTTAAGAGCATTTCAATATTTTAAGAGAGCTCATCTCTGAAAAGGCGATTGATAGATTCTGAGGATAAAGAATAATTAGAAAATAAAATATATTTTAGGGTATTGATCTATAATACTCTTATTTAACAGATTTGCTATAAGATAAAATATATATTTAAACTATTATAAATTGTAATCAAAAATATTTTTAAATGAAGATTACCTCATTTGTTGATAAAAAGGCATAAGGACATGAAAACATTTTATTTTAATTATTATCTTTTGAAAAATAGACAAGTGTGTTTGTGTAATAATAATATATACACTCTAGAAATTTAATTTATATACAACTTAAGGCTCAATTTATATGCAATTTAAGTTAATGCTTATCGGATCTAAAGCAAGCTCTATGATAAAAAACATTGATAAGAAATGGATTTCAATTTCTCACAGAATCGCAGCATCAAATTTTGATTATTCCTTAACAAGCATTACTTTTAGTGTCAGAGGTTAATGATTTCACTATCATGTGAAATTTCGCTTTTGACTATTTTTAATTTTCCCACTGACTTTTAAAAAACATATTAATAAGTTATTTATTTCATTCGGTTGGAATTTCTCTGTGCTTGTTTACTTTCTCGTATATACATATAGTATAGAGAAAGTACAGTAATCGTCAAAGAACTCAAATTTGATATTTGATGAAACTCCACGTTTTAGACCTCGCTGAGTTCTAAAAACACATTTCTAGAAAATGTCCGCCTGCCTGTGACAAAGATAACTCTACACCGCTTTAAATTAAATGAATGAAATTCGGTATACGGTTTTTATACCAAATTTGAAGATTTTTTCTTCACATTTTGAGCAAAATTCATTCATAGGAAGACCGGTTGTCCAGCTATTTGAATACAAGTTCGCACAATAACTACAAAACGAAGAGAGCTAGATAAATAAAATTTGGTACACAGGTTTAACCTGTAGAGTAATCTCCTGTCAAAATTTGAGTCATATCCAAAAAAGGATTGATAGTCTGTCGATCTGTACTTCCAAAGACATCTATATACGATAGCGAAAACGCGTAATGACTTGAATATATAAAATTTTGTATGGAGTTTGTGACTACAAGTGCAGTTTTATGTCAAATTTTCGTTTCAATCGGTTGGGAAAAACGCATTTAAAGCACAAATTTGATATCCGGATACCTCGAAACGCATGCCAGGAATTAATTGCCAAATAACTCGCCAAACACCACACAATAGATTCAATAAAAATACGGAATTCACGCCAAAGGTTAATATTTTGTAGCTATTGCGTGCCAATGTTATGCAAAGCATTCTCTGGAATAATACATATATTAGAATGTACGCGAGAAAATATTGGAGAAGACACTACCTAAGATTTATATATATTTTATGGAATAAAGAAGCAAGCTGGAAATCTTTGTGCAAAAATTTCATTAGGCGCTTGTTGTTTTTAAATTATTAAAAACCAAAGACACTTTAAATCTTACTATTTTTTGCTTTAAATATTCTAAAAGTATTATTTTTATAAAATTGAAAAATTCAGCATAATTTTCTTTATTTTCATTTATGTTTTTAATCATAGATGCTAATTTTATCGTTAAATATTCTTCTAGACAAATCCAAGATGAAAAAAACATTCTGGTATTGGATTTTTCAAATTTTGTTCGGTTGTATCCGCTTCCTGTGGCATTGTATCCTATCTTTAAAATATGGTGGCAAAGGGAAAGTCGTTTCTCCTGTGACAAAACCGTTGCTACTCAAATCTGCGACTCAGGTGGCTCGCGAGATTCGGAATGGAAAGGTAATTGCTTCAATAATTCCAAGTTTAACTTTTTGTAGTTGGGATAAAGGATTAGTTTAGTTATATTAAAGTCCCGTTTTAAAGCAAAACTAGGGCTATTTTGGGACGGACCCCTTCATTTTGAACCGCGATCAGAGAACGAGGACGACACCTGAGCTGGCACCCCTCTTTCCAAACTTCCACACCTCACCAGTGGGAGAACTTTTGGCCCCGATGGATTTAGTGTGCATCACACCCGCTTCCTTGGTGGAATCTGGTTTCGAACCTGAAACCCTCCGGTTTCGAAGCCGAGCTTTTACCACCACGGCCCTGTTGGGGTAAAGGAATACAGATGTTAAGGTATGCGACTACGTTTGGGATAAAATTTTTGCAAAAACGCTTGAAAATAGCTATGTTTTTGAATATTTGCATTAAAAAGGTTGAAGGTTGAGGAAACATCTATGAAACCAAAATATATCAGTTAAGGGGCAAAAGTTTCTTAAAAAATGGAAAAAAGGGCATTTTTTTAGTTAAAAAGAGATATAAAGCAAAAATCTTCTAGTTTAGAGGTTTATAAAATGATTTGATTAAAATTTTTGTAGAGAGCTTAAAAAATATATTATTCAGCTCTTGAACTAAAAAAAAAAAGCTGTATTTCTATCCATTCTTTAAATCTCGGGGTTCGATTGATAAATAACAAGAATTTTTCAACTTTTTTTCACATTATGAAGCTCTAAAACTATAAAATATTTCTAAATGAATAGATAATTTATCCTCTAGTTCAAGAACTATGGAACATATTGAGAAGTTATTACACCAAATTTGAAAAAAAGTATGCATTAGATTTTAATTTATGATGTAACAAAATTCTACCAAAGGTTAGAATTTGAGAAAGTAGCATCTAAAGATGTGAAATAGCATTAAAATGTATGTAAAATAAAAATTAAAAAAAGTGTAACCTCTTCAAAAAATAGATTTAGGAACAAAATTCTAACAATTTTATTAAGAAATAAGTTCAAACATTAAAAGTATTAAATAAAAAAAAAATCATAATTTCGCGAAAACTCGACTTTTTAACGTAGTCACTTACCTTAATTAATATATTTGGGAGAAATTAGTAATATAATAATCTTTGTAATAAGATTATTTTTAGGAATCGCCTTCCCATTAGAAAAGCAGGCGATAGGACTTATCCTCCACAAGATTAAATTCGAAATTTTAATGAGATATTAAATTAAGAACTTTATACGTAATATTACTTTTGTTTAAATTTAGTGCACGTTAGAAATAAAGAGAGTTAAAATCTCTCTCGGCGTATAATGGATGATTCGATTATTTGTCTATATGTTGTTTTCAATATATCTGACTGACATTCGACAGTGGCTGACTTTCCACAAAGTTTTTCTAAGAGCATCAATAATTTAAGTATAGTGTAGAGATTCAAATAATACTTTATTTTCTGATATTAATTCAATAAAATTGTCTTCAAATATTTTCTTAAATTTTGCACGAGATAAAGGAGGCTTATGAAATCATCAATTATCTCCACAATCATCTCCATTTACAATATGTTTACCTCTTGGACAGGACTGAATTATAAAAAGTCCAAGTTAGGAAGCAAAGATAGCCAGATTCTTTATCATCTAAGTTAATATTTCCAAATTTCTTTTAATCCTTAGGCAAAAAAAATTAAATATTGCGTGTTAAAGCAACCATCGGTAATAACATGTATTTCGCATAATTCAGCATTTATTTCAAAAAAATATTTAACATGATATGTATTGCCCCTTTTAAATAAATATGGTAATCAAATACATTCAAAAGAACTAAAGCATTCACAGCTTCTGAGATTTTCTAATGCTGATCATCTAATATATAAAAATCTTGTGTCACGGTGTTTGTGTTCGTACTCCTCCGAAACGGCTCGACCGATTTTTATGAAATTTTTTTATGTGTATTTGGTAAGTATGAGAATAGGTCGTAAAGTATATTTCATAACGCTAGGTAATTAGGGTGTCCCTATCTAGAATATTTTTCTATTTTTTGACAAATTTTTTAGTATTTTTTTTTGGCATAAAAAATACCAATATGAATGCACTATGGCACACAAAGGTTCTCTTGAGGCGTTGTACAGAACACTCAAAGATATAAAAAACAACAAACTATTCGGCGGCCTCTGTTACTCCTTTCAGGTGATTTCAGACAAACACTTCCCATCATTCCATGTTCAATGTACGCTGATGAGATCAACGCTTTTTTGAAATCATCGCCACTGTGACGTAATGTTGAAAAAGTCCAGCTTAAAATAAAATGCGCTCCCAAATGCTACAAAATCCATATGCTGACACATTCTCGGACCAATTGTTAGATATCGGCGATAGAAAAGTTGCTGTCTATGAAAATACTAGATGCATAAAATTGCTCACTAATTTCTGCACTATCGTTGATTTGCAAAATGCTCTCATTGACTGCATATTTCTCGATGTACGCACACAATACATAAATCATGCGTGGCTGGCAGAAAGAGCCATTTTGGCAAGAAAAAAATGTGGACGTCGATGTTTAAACTTCAAGATACAGCAGTCGTTGCCAGGCGACTTGGTATCATACAAATCGATCGATACAGTTTGTGATGCTAACGAAGCTGTAAATTATCCAACAGAGTTTTTGAACTCACTGGATTTGCCAGGCATGTCATCACACCTTCTACGACTGAAAGTTGGATCTCTGGTTATTTTATTTCGGAATTTGAAATCATCACGGCTATGCAATGGCACGCGATTGATCATTAAAAAATTAATGAAAAACGTTATCAAAGCCACCATTTTGAATGGTAAATTCCGTGCCGAAAATGTTTTGCTGCCACGAATTCCAATGATTCTCACAGACGTGCCAATTGAATTCAAACGCGTTCAATTTCCTATTCGCAATGACAATCAGTAAGTCGCAAGACCAAACAATGTGTCTTTGCGGCTTCGATTTGGGCATACCATGTTTTTCACTCGGTCAATTATACTTGGCATGTTCTCGCGTGGGCAAACCATCGATCCTATTTGTGTTGGCTAAAGACGGACTGACAAAAAATATCGCACACTCAAGTGCTCTTCGAAATGAATACTGATTTTCTTTCTTTCATTTTTATACTTTAGGATAAAAAATATATTACTTTTTTCACTTTGCATTTAACTTTTAAGAGATCAAACAATGTATATGTTCGTTCGTTAATGAAATATATTGTATTGAGAAAATGAATGGTTGGAGGGTTTTTTTTGTTTTTATCGTCGATCATCGTTTTCAGCGCTCCATTCCTCTTATTGTCATAGATCTCATCCTTACACACTTACAATACATTCATTGTTTTTTTAATTAACAACTAAAATATTCACTAGAAATAATTTATATGGCAGAACAACGTTTGCCGGGTCAGCTAGTTCTTATATAAAATTACCAATAAATATCTCTGCTTCTTTATTTTTATATCATTAAGTTTCGTCAAGCTATTAAATGTTATGGCGGGTTTACCCTCGACCAGTTATAAGACGGCCAGTAGGCAGCGCATGCATATGAAGAGTGATTTATGTTTGCCATAATTTCATATGATAGATTCAGGCATTACACGCTTGGCTATAATTGCCTTTTTGGCGTTCCTGAAGTTTTCGTTTTCACTGCGTATCGTATTAAAATGAAGGATATTTACACAAAGAAACATGTTAAAAAAAAGATCAAAATACCTAAATTTGGGAAATTATAAAAAAAATAGCAAATAAAAGAAGAAAAAAAAACTCGCAAGGAACTAAGAGCAAAAAACAATCGGAATTAATCTATGATAAGAGATTACTCTTTTTCACGTCAAATAAACCGCCAAATTTTACAAACGCATGCACAGTAGGAAAAATATGCAATAGAGAGCGGCATGTTGTTGTCCCGTTGGAACAATTACTTGGCATGGACCGAACAGCATTTTTCAGCCTTTCTACGCATGCGCTGCCTACTGGCCGTCTTATACCAAGCTGAGTGTAAAACCGGCATTAATTTCAATCTGAAGAAATAAAGTAAAAGTAGAAGTTTTTTTTTCATTTATTTAAACATGGCAATGCAGAAGGTGTTAAAAACAGCCAAGTGAGGAGTTGAAAATCACTTTTCAGCCTGTAACTTCAAACTGATTGCAATTTTCGAAACACTTTTATACAAAAATTGGTCTTTGTAATGGGAAGTTAATTCGTGTAATTTAATTTATTTTTCTATCTTTTTTATTTTTCTAAAGAAGTTATGGGGAAATGAAAATTTAAACTATCCTTTATTATACAGGGTGTTTATTTAGTCCCGGACCCATTTTGATGTTTAATAACTCATAAAATAATAAAGATAGATTAAAATTAATAACATAAATGGTTAAAGTGACTCAAAAAGTTTCATGACCCATGTCAATGAACTTCCACGTGTGCCCCCTTTGTCGCACGGAGAATATCAAGTTGATAGTCAATTTCACGCCAGGTAGCGGCAAGCATGTCGGCATCCACGGAGCCTATTGCGGTTGTAATTCTGGCTTTTAGGTCATCAATGTTCGGCACTCTCCTCCTGAAAACGTTCGCTTTTACAAACCCCCAAAGGAAAAAGTCCAACGGCGTTATGTCAGGTGATCTGGGTGGCCAAGGAATTGGACCTCCTCGCCCAATCCATCTTCCTGGAAAATGGTCATTCAAAGAAGTACGAACGATGGTACCCCAATGAGGTGGCGCACCATCTTGTTGCAAAAAGACATGTGGCTGAAAATCTTCTAGTTGTGGAAATACGAAGTTTTCCAACTGATGAGAACGTCTGATGATACGACTGAGGATCCAACTGATGATACGACTGATGAGAACGTCTTTTCTGTAAAAAAGAAAGGCCCAATGACTCGGTCGTGCATTAGTCCGCACTTCACATTAACTTTTGGGGAATCCCTTTGTGCCTCACGGTATTCATGGGAGTTTTCAGATCCCCATATGCGCACATTATGGCAATTAACAATGCCAGAAACATGAAAGGATGCTTCATCGGAGAACATTATGAGCTTCAGAAAATCAGCAGCATCTTCTATCCTCCTTAGCATATCTGTTGCAAAGGCCATCCTCCTAGGTCTATCGTTCGGTTCCAAAACTTGAACAATTTGAACTTTGTAGGCATGCAGTCTTAATTTTTTCTTAATAACCTTATACACCGTCGAAATTGGCATATCCTATTCTGTTGCCGCTGATCTCACAGATATTCTAGGATTGTGTAAAAATGTCTCTCTGACACGCTCAACATCAAAATCACTTGTGCAAGGACGTCCGGAACGTTTCTTATCTGCGATACTTCCAATTTCTAGAAAATTCTTTTTCCACCACAAGATGATGTTTTTGGATGGAGGATCTTTTTGGTAAATTCTTCTGAAATTTCTCTGTGCTTGCACTATCGATTTCGTTTCTATGAACCACCATAAAATTTGTGCTTTCTCTTGTGGTGTATGCATTCTCCTTAATATCCGCTCGAATAAAACATCACATACAAAAATACTACATAGAACAAACACATAAAAAGTAAACATAACATTTCAATAGTTGCCAAAAACAAAAGAGAGAAAAATGCAATTAATAAGCAGACGATATTTAGAAAAGTACAGATATTTCGACTGGAAAATGAAATTATCTGAAATTAACCACACGCGCAGATGATATTTACAAAAGTAAAAATATGCAAACCTGAAGAGGAAAATATATGAGTTATTCCATCAATAAATGCCATAAGTTTGTTTATAGCTTCATTATTTTATGAGTCATTAAACATCAAAATGGGTCCGGGACTAAATAAACACCCTGTATATATATCTTTGCACTATATATGAAAAAAAAAAAAATATACCGATAATACAAAAATCTTCAATAATCGAAAAAAGAAATTGCAGATGATGCTTATTAAAAAATGTTTTTTAGAGAAAAATTTAGCTCACGATATTAGTTTGTAATGAATATTACGCTTCTTCCACTGGTTTGTTCTATTATTTAAATATTTCAAACATCTCAAATAGTATATGTTTAATATCCTTTTATTTTGTTGCAAGAGTGTCAATAAGGATTGCCATTTAATCAAATTTTTTATTAAGATTGGAACATTATCCATCTAGACAATAATGGTCAAAATGGCGGAAAACTTTGAAAGAAAGATCAATTTTTGAGATTTGATAGTTCAAAACAATTGTTTTATGAAGAGAACTATCATAGAATCACATATTGTTTTAAAGATAATTGAACTAAAAGTGTAATAAAATAATTTTTTAATATTTGTATTGAAACTTCTATATAAAGAAGAAAAGAGAAACATAGAAAAAATAACGTTTAAAAAATTAGCACTTATGTCAATTAATACTTATTTGGATAAATTTTAACTTCGATTACGTCTTGCAAGGTCGTACCATTTAGTTCATGAAAGGTTTAACTACGTCTAAGACAGGATCTCAGTAATTAATAATTTAAATAACCCACAAGCAAATAATTTTTTCATAAGTACGATACTGTGTGAGCATTGAGAATGCAAACGTACATGTAAATAAACACATAGTTTAAAAAAATTTTGCATCTATTTGTTTTTAAATTTAACTCAATAAATGCAAGCTAAAAACCAGTAAAATAGAGCTTATGAATTCCGCAATTGGCGCATTAAAATTTTTATATTACTAAAATATGAAATAAAATTAGACCAATCAGTTAAAACAATTGCAACAAATATAAATGACAACTTTTTAAAACACTTCTCAAAAATTTTATGTAACAAATTCAAACGAAATCGACTAAAAAAAGTTGCAACAACAAAAATGACCGCAGAAAATAACTTCAATTTTAGCAAAAACCCTCGGGTGATAAATGGAATAAAATAGAAAATAGGGCCAATACGTCTAAGGAAAGGTGAAAATTTTTTATATGTTTAAACTAATTAAAAAAATTATTAGAGAAATAGCCGATGAGAAATAAAATTCTTGTTACTATGAAGCTATTTTATAAATTTTCAGATGGTTTTAAATAATTTTAAAATGGCCGAAAATGTAGAATCTTTTAAGTCCTATTTCATCCTCCTTAAAGGCTCGTAAAAACTCTTTGATAACTCAGTAAATTCTTTGAGAAGTGAGAAAGAACATGTGCACTAAATTTCGTTAGAATCCGTCAAGGGGCATGAATTTGTTTAAGGTTTTAATACCTTCAATTCAATGATATTTTCCGGCTTGTTCTAAATATTTTATTAATTTTTTTTCCATTTCACAAAATAATTAAGTTTAAGAGAATCGATTTAATTTTCAGATCAAAAGTGAGGAAGTTGTTCAGGCCTACATAGAGAGAATTCTAGAGGTGGAGCCTTACATCAACGCAACAGGAGAACGCTGTTTCGAGGATGCTTTAACAAAAGCGAGAGAAGTGGATTCATTGGTTGTTTCAGGAAATCACTCGAAAGAGTTTCTGCTGAAAGAAAAGCCGCTATTAGGTGTGCCTTTTTCTGTCAAGCTTCAGTTCATGGTTAAAGGCAAGTACACTACAAAAAATTTGACTTTAAATAAACAAACAAAAGAAAGCTTAAAATGTTACTGGTACACTAACTTGTAGGTGACAAGTTTATACTGTGCCTGACTGACAAATTACAATATGCATTATAAATTACAATTCGTATTGTTTTCTAGCATAAGTATTTTAAAATTGGAAGTTACTTGACCTTAAAACAAACAAAAATTATTAAAACACGTCATGAGAATTCCAAGTTGAAAATTTGCACACTATCCCTTCGGCAGATAGAAAATTTACTTAAAGCTTGAAAGAATAGTCTTGCTCTTTCCGTCTGTTTGTTGCTGACAGTATAGTTTTTTTTATGGTAAAATCAAATTTGGGTGACCCGATAATTTCCGTCCTTATTTATTTGAATAATAAAATTACACAAAAAGCAAAGAAAAATCTGATTTTTTTGCTTAGTTCTCATCAAAATAATAATAGCTTTAACCAGACAGAGAGTTACTCAATACTGTAAGATTTATAAATAACATGTGGTGTTCTATTGATTTAAAAATTGGGTTCCTCACATGTAAACAGAAAGTGGAAACAAGAAATCCTTAGACTAATGTTTAATTACTTGCTTTTTACATCTTTATCATATTAGAGAATATGATACCTGTTAATATCACCGCAAGTAGTATATTCATTAATATGACACATAAAAGGAATTCTCACTTAAATTCGCCAGTGTTAAATCGCCAATAAATGAAACCATAATGCAGCCATCTTGGCATCTCCTGCAAAATGAAGCTTGACGTGATTTGAAATTTGCCAAATAAATCGGAGGCCGTAAATATTAACAAATATTCTTTTGTTTTACTGTTTTATTCAATATTATTTTATGTAAATGCTACGAAGTTTATTTCTACCAACAAAATATAAAATCCATTTTTTAATTACCGAGATTCGAAGAATAACAATAGTTTTTTTTTGTTTATATTTGTTATAGATTTGCTTTTGTGTTAATAATACTTAGAATATGTTATTAAATATACATTATATACTTGGTTTTTGTTTTGCAGATGGTTGGTTCATCTTTACTGTGCCTTAAAGACCGTTTTATAACAGAAAATACCGTACTTTGACCTCGTTTACTTTTTTAAAAAATTGCTATTCATAATGGACAGACAAATTTTGATGTGGAAATGTGATTTATGAAATTTTTGTTTATATTTTAAAAACATAGCCGATTATTTAATTAAATATGTAAAAATGGACTGATTAAGTCAAGCTGACTTCACGTTTCTAAAAATGTTGAACGTCACATGTACATAGTTAACGTTATCATTGCAAATTTAATAGCTTTTTATTAATTAAATAATTATAATCTCATATTAATTGCATTTTCTTTAAATGCGAAAAACTGACATTACAACCCCCACTCTTCGTCAGGTTCCATATATAGCCGCAAACATAATTTGACATGTTTCGAATGACAACCAAAAAATCTTAAAGCTATAAAAATGCTGTTATATATTTGTCCTCTATATTTTCATTTTTTTAATGATGATTTGATTATCTCTTTTTTTTCCAGACCTTCCGTGTACATCCGGGTGCAAACTTTTTGAAAATCTAATTGCTGTAAGAGATGCGCCTGCAGTTGCATTGATGAAAAAGGCTGGGGCTATTTTAATCACTACTACAAATGTTCCCGAATTAACTACAGACCTGGAAACCACGAACGAATTGCATGGGAGAACCAGAAATCCTTACGATGCTAACAGAACTAGTGGCGGTACTTCAGGTAAGTTTTGTTAATTATCAGTTAATCCTTAATTTTAAAATTTCGTTTTATCAAATTTTTGAATTTTCTTTTGCAGAGGCGTGTCCCCTGTAAAAAATTTGTTAGTCTGATTATTGTTTAAAATTATTATTATTGTCTTCTAATTGCTATACAGAAATATGATTTCTATTCGAAATAGAAAAGCAAAAAGCAATGAAATTTAATTTTGTATTTTTCTTTTTTGTCTAGTTAGATAGTTCTTTCGATTTTTAGAATGTCTTGTCGCATTGATCCAATAGAAAGTTCATCGGGGAAAATAATGCATTTTGCACTATTTTTCTGTCGAGTTTGTTTGAGTAATCTTAATTTTGTTTTATATTTGAAAAATATGATCATTCGATGTACGAGTTGTGTACCACAGTTAAGTAATGAAAGCTAGGGTTACGTGTAATTATAACCTTAATTCATGGCATTTAAACGATTTGATAAGAAATTATCATCTTGTAGATGACATTTTATTTTTGTTTAACTTAGAATTCGTGGAATTGTCCAAATGAACAATGCAAATCAAACTGAACAGTTTTCGGTTTAATTGCAATTTTGGTAATAAGTTGTACTGAGATGTTTCAAACAAGCTGCTTTTTTATGAGCAGAAACAAATTAGTTGCTTTTTAAATTAAAAAGTTAGTAAAAAATTTAGAATGGCATTAAATGTTCTACATTTTTGTGTAAAATTTAATTAGAAGGGCAATTTAAAAAAACGAAAAATGAAACCCTGCTATAATAGTTTAGTTAATATGAGTGATATAGATTTGAAAGATATTGTTTATGCTTTCTTTCTCGCTCTGTATATTCTATAAGAGTATGTTTGATAATTGTAGGGAATCCTATATGTGTAAGACAGGGAAACTCATATAGTCATCCTCTGTTATTCTATGATCAATCCCAAGAGACTATGATGACTCTTTATTGAACAGTTCTAACATATAGTCTTTAATAAAATCAAGTTATATTTAACCCAATTTTTTTTAACTGTAGGTGGAGAAGCTGCTTTGATCGCTGCAGGTGGTTCCGTGCTCGGATTAGGTAATGACAGCTTGGGCAGCGTCAGAATTCCAGCTCATTTCACAGGCATTTTTTCCCACAAACCAACAAGAGGTATAAAGAAATTGCTATGCTTTAAATCCGTTTTAATCTCAAATTAAGTTTGTTAAACATCTTTTATGTTTTACAAAGCCATAAAGTACTGGTATATTATAAAAGAGTTTTACATTTCCAAAACGCTATATATTCAAAAGACTACAAATATGAGTGTTGTAAGAAAAGAATCATAGATTCACCAAGTTTTTTGCACATTACAAATTTTTTTATTTGAGTTCCCTGAATCAAACGGCATACTTCAAGATGGCTTTTGAACTTGTCCTACACATTTTTTAGCGCCATCCTTTCAATGGTCTTCATTATTGCATTGATCAGTTCAGTTTAAATGTATGGATGTATGTCCTATAACCCAGTTTAATATTAAATTACCCTTTGAAGAAAATAAAAGACAAAAATTAAAGACGTTAGTTTATCCCGCTATTAATTTTGAGCTCTAGAAAATTAGGTTTGTAGCCATTGAATTCTGCATCAATCAATGTTTGTATTTAACAATGATATATATTTCGCATTCCCATTTTACATTCGTTATGTATTAGTTTTCTTTAAAATGCATCATATGCTTTCCTTTCATGTTCATATATTTTTCAACATAATTAATAATTTTGCTGTTAATAAGATTTATAAATGAATTTCTCTAATGTCACATTCTGAGAGTAACCTGTTTCTTCGAGGGTCATTCAAAATAGAAAAAACACCATACACTATGAGGAAATAATAATGCTTAATGTTCTTTTAAGCAAGCCGGATATAATACGATATAATTAAATTCATCCAATTTCCATACGACTGTACATCTTTAAATCAGAATATTAATCAGTGATGTTTGTGCCAATATCGCCACTTGAACAGAAGATTAAATACACTAAATACTGTTAAATGGGTTATTATTATTTTTCAGTATATCTTTGTTTTCAACTTAAAACAGAAGTATAAATGAGTATAAAAGATTAAGAATTGTTGCAATTGGATTTTGTGACACAACAATACTTTCTTGTAATTATAGAATAGCATCGCAGCTATTTCCATTTAATAAAAGACTGTTTTATGGCAGTACTATCATTTTGTATGGAGGTAGTTATGCGACTTTCAAGATATATTCCTTTATAATATCGGAGACCAGAAAATTTATATAAACGCAGGGATACCCCCCCCCCTCCTCTCCCCAGACCAAACTATCAAGAATTAATATATTAGTTTGATAAAAGGTGCCATTTTTAAGGAACTAATGTCCTTCATAATTTCTTAAGGGGCGTTGAACAAATCGAATGATACTTTAATTTTAAAGATTCTAAAAACGACTCTAATTGTTGTACCATAATATAAAATTCCATTAAAACGTATGTTAGAACACTGACTTTCATCAATATAGCGCGAAATATTAAGCACTGCGATTCACTCTTCACTCAATCTAGCTCATCTAATACTCTGCGGATTGGATTCTTTCACCGACGAACAACATTCTTTCGGAAAGCGGTTTTATACGTTTTTTTCTTTTCAAAAATTCCTGTCTGAAAATAAATAATGAGAAAAAAAAAGCCGTTAGTAAACCATGAAAAATTTTTTGATTCAAAATAATTTTAACCAAATAATTAATTTTTCCGTATAGATATTAATTTTTTAAAAATTTTTAACAGAAATTGGTGATGAATAACGACTTATTTCTTAAGATCTGAATAAATTGTACATAAATCAGAGGAAAAGTTGCAAAGAATGTAAAAGTAAATTGCACCACATTATTTATTATGAAAAAACCATTAAATATTATGATTTTTAAAGGTTATCAAATTGCATGAACATCTAACTCCATTGTTCTTAAAATGCCAAAATGACTGCTTACCCGAATTTACCTGTAGATTTTTAAAGAATATCGCCAAGATCGCCAGTACCAATCGTCAAGTTGGCGGTGGTTTGCATTTTATTTTGGTAATTTACGCAGTGATCATCTAAATAGCCAAGTACTTCTATTATGCTAATTTCTATTTAGAATAATGGACTTAATTCATATTCCTGTGAAATATTTCAATGTAGCAATTCCTTTGAATTCTCAGTGAATTTTAAAATTAAGTGTAACTTTAATTTTACTATCAATTTTATAACTTACAATTAAAAAATTAACAATATACCCCAGAAGGGCATAAAAAGACGTGCAGATATATTTTTGATGAAATACGCATATACTTTAGTCTAGCGATTTTGACGATATATAAATTAAACTCTTATTTATATATTTCGGTAAGCCATTTCAGTCGATTACTTTTGAAATCAGTCAATAATAATAATAAAATAAAGGTTACATTTTCATGAGCGTAATATTTATTCAGCCTGCTTATTCTGCTGAACAGATCTGGTGCCAAATGAAGGTTGCTTTCCTCCTGAAAGTCCCGATAAGCCACCGAAGCTTCCTAAGCCTGACATTTATAAGATTGTTTCGACCGGACCTATGTGTAGGTATGCCGAAGATCTCATAACCAGTATGAGGATCCTGTCATTAAACAATGCAATAAAAACGAATTTTGATAAACAGGTAAAGAAAACACAAGTATTTTCTTTTATTCAAGTTACAATTATTTAAATTTTTGATAAATTATTTTTTATATCTTTTTCGGGCTAATGCACGAACAATCTTTTCAAACTGTATAGAAAATGAACATTTTCTCTTTTTACTTTTTTGTTTACGAAATATACAAAGAGAAAGCATATTGTAATCATCAAAGAATTCAGTGTCGAGGCATTGAAGAATTTCCAACTGCGAGGAGTTCAAAAAATTCATTTTGGGGGTTATGTCTATTTGTAAACAGGATAACTCAAAAAAAATTTTCAAACGAATTTTTGGGAAATTTCTGACTAAGATAACTCAAATACGATTTGAGCTAGATGATTGAAATTCGATATATCGTCTTTAACCTAAATTTGTAAATTTCTATCAAATTTTAAATTTAATTCATGCAGAGGAAGTCTGTCTGTCCGGCGGAACGAATTTGAGTTAAAATTGAGTTGAGTTACAAAACGAAGAAAGCGTAATGAATAAAATCAATTGTTAGATTTTAATTTGGGTCAAAAGTGTAGGTATGTATCAAAGTTTGAACTAAATCCGTCAAGAAGGTTGATCGTCTATCGGTTTGTACTTTCACAAGCATATAAAGGAGATAATACAGAAATGTAATGACTTTAATAAATGAAATTTGTTATGTAATTTTGTGACTACAATTGTAGTTCTATATTTTATTTCGTATTTGCAATCGATTGAAAAAAACATTAATTTAAAATACACTTTTGATATTTTAATTAAATTATAGCGATTAATAGCCAAATATCTCATGGTAATAGACTTTTCAGCATGCATTATTCGTCAATGACACTTGGTTTATAATACACAAATAAGTTTATTAGAGAGTATTCATGAAAGTTTCCTGGAGACTATTACTGGGGCTTTTCAAAATGTGCTCATGTCCCTGTTCGTACTTTCTATGTAAATCATTTACTCTATAATATCTAGATTAAAAGAAAAAAATAAGACATTTTTTAACATACCTGCCCTCAAGAAGAGATTATTTATATGATACATGCTCATTGTAACTTTTGTTTAAAACATTGTTGATGTACTTTTTGAAGTCTGTCAAAATCCTATCTTCTGCTGCATTAAAATTACGTAAAGCGATTCTTGAAACGAAATAAGGAATACTTTAAATTTTACTATAAGGTGTTTAGTAAAATTTTATAATTTAATTTTACTATAAATTAATATAAAATTTAATAATTTTACTATATCTATTGATATTTTCTTCTAAGAAATATAATTAAATTCTTATGACATTCAGAATACTAGCGATCATAGCCAAGAAAATTTAAATTTATTGTATCTAGATGGCAACTATGACATAGAATTGTAGTAGAACTCTTATCTTAAGAAAATTTCGAATCTATAAAAATTTTTAGATGTCGTAATGGCTTGGAAAACTGTTTCAATATTTAACCAAATTTATTTTGCATCCTGAAATAATTTATTTGCTGCAAATCCATGAAAAATGCAAATCCAAGAAGGACCTATTGAAAAAAAAATAACGGATTGTATTTAAGAAAATTTAATGGATTTTAACTAATGCTAGGTTTAATGTTAAAATATTGCTTTTGAATTATTTACTCAAAATATGTTTTACAATCAAAGAAAACTTCAACAATATAAAATATGTTATAAAATTGTACTTTTATATACATTTCCCTAATTGATCATGTATGCTATTTAATTCGCAGGTGGATTTTAGAAAAATAAAAGTGCGTTATTTGAAAGAAATTCGAAGTCCTGGAGTGCCACCAGTACATAAAGACATTGCAAATGCTCTGAAAAAAGTAAGTTGTGTTTTCCATCGGAAAACTTTATATTCGAAATGGGAATAACTTTTTCATTGTTTGAATGATTAGAAAATATCTCTGGTTTACCATTGGCTCCTCGTTTAGAATTATTTTCTCAAACAAATGTTATCAAAATCTGAATCTATTTCTTTTTGTTCGAAATTAACTGACTCTCTAATTTAATTGACAAGTCAACATTTGGCCTTCACATTTGCTTTTGCAGTTCTTTAATTGACTCGGTCGATTTTATAAAGAGGATGATCAATCAACAGCAATTAACAAATAAACTAAACACACATTTACGAAAGAATACAGATAAAGACATCTCTTAAAACAAGCAACATTATGTGTAAGATTGCAAAAAATGCACCTTGTTGCTTATAAGATGCAATTATGCAATCTTACAACTAAGAAACCTTTCACGTTTGAAAATTGAAACCTTTCCACATTTGAAAGGTTACTGGACTTGAACCTTTCTTCACTTCTTTCTGATTGTTAAATATTTAGTGTCATTAGTCTAGGTATATATAACTAATTAATTATTAACTACGTATTATATATATATAACTAAATTTAGTGGCACGACAGCCCATGTAGGCCAAGGCCTACAGTGCCCATATCTGCTTTTTTTGGCTGAGGGCTCTGGGGTGCAAGGTATAGGTTCTGGTTAGGTGGTCAGCCAAACGCGTATAATATATATACACAATTATATTTTTGATTGAATTATGTTTCTTAAAAGATAAAAACATAATCTAATCAATTATTGAATCCCGTTTGTTAATTGTAGTTGGTCATTTGATGAGATTTTTCCTCTCTTCAGTTTTCACTAGCTTTTTCTTTGGTATAAGTTTTCCTGGATTTTTTTTTCTATTTCGACATGTTATTTTGCAACCTTATTTGCCTCAAATACGGTATTTTTCTTTCACTTCGTTTCAAAATTAATTAAAGGGGGAGAGAGTAGAGTTTATTTATAAAATTAGATTTTCATAGTGTTGTTTTATCTTATAGAATGTATTTTTTTTTATAGAAACATAATAGTTGTGTAATTTCTTATATCCTATAAGAAATTACATAGTTATTGTTTTAGCCATACTACAAAATCTAAAACAAATGCAGCTTTCTGATGTGCTTTTCAAGCATATTGAGAATGCAATAATGATGAATGTCGAATAAAAATGTTTTGCTACATTCAGATAAAACTGGAATTTTGTAAATAAATTTTATTATTAAAGCATATTAAAAAATACAATAGTGGCCAACATTTTAGAAACTTTCAGGAAATGTAATTTTGAGGTTTGACAGCAGAATAGTATTTGCAGGAATACATTAAAGATATATATCATTTAAAAAAATAGAACACCCAAGAATGTAATGCCTTGAATTATGGTTATTAATATATATATATATATGTTATAACTAAACAATTAGAATAAGAAAGCACACCTTGCATAACTTTATAAGATATAACTTTTCTCCATTTTAATGCAGAAAATGAGAAAAGAATTTTAGAAAACAAAAAGACACTTTGTTATCAATAATATTTAGCAATGAACATGTTTTGAAATTGAGAGGAGATAGTTTTCTTTCATGTTTTTTGTGATTATTCTCAAGTTGATTTCTGGTTTTTATATTTCTCTCATTTCTGAGTTGTAAAAATGTGAAAAAAGAAAGAAATGACTTAAAGAGTTTACTAATCACCTAAAATGTAGTATAAATTTTTAATATTTCTTGAACAAGGCGTTAATTACTACAAAATTAGTAAGAAAATTCGTGAAAATCTAAATAAAGGCGGTATTTCTAAATTTTTGGAAGGGCGTGAGGAAAATCAATCCCTAAATAACCAAATTAGTAAGGACAAACACAGATGCTTAGAATAAATAAAAGAATGTCTGCATGTTACTAGATGAAAACCATTTAGGAACATACAGTGTAAAATAATACAATGCAATATGAAGCTGAGTTGAGGACCATTCTATTTCTACGTACCAAATGCCATGCACCAAAATTTCATTACATGATAACGATGGCTCAAAGATATTGAAGGGGAAGAAGGTGATACAAATGTAGAAAATTTCTGCCCTGATTGTTTCGCTTATTGTTGAACATTCAGTTAGTCAGTATGATTTTAGGTTTTATGGTAACAAAATCCATAGGCAGGATTAGTATAATTAATGGGAATATAAATGCATAATACAACAAAAATATAGAAAAAATACCCATGTATAAAAATAACTTACATCAAAAATACATAATACATCAAATATATAAATGAAATATTCATTTCTAAACTGCTATCTTCCACATGTGATAATTGACCAGATACTGAAGAATTTGCATTCATAAGGATGCAGTTCTGTATGAATTCTTATTTGTATGTAAAAACTTGCTTCAAAACTGTCGTATAGGCATTTCTAGAATGGACTGAGAATAGCCCAGACCTTAGCTCTATCGAAAATCTAAGGAGGAGACGAAAGAAACTTGCTACACAAAAGCAACCCCACCAATTAAACCCAATTAAATGAAGTATTAATGCAATCATGGTTTTATATTATAACAACTAAGGAATTGAAAGCATTGGTGAACACCATGGGACGATTTGCAAGGCCGTAATTAATGTTAAAAGTTAATCAAATAAGTATTAACTACCATAAAAAAGAATTTTTGTATATGTCCTTGTTTCCATATTACTTTTTATTTCTTTATTCCTGCTGTTCTAATACAATTTTCCATTATGAAAATCATTTTATTAAATTCCTGGTTAAATTATCGCGAAATATATAAAACTTTACGTTATTTTAATTAATAAAAATGTTTTTATGAGCCATTAAATATCAAAAAATACGTTTTTTCTAAAAGGTTTCCACAATTTTAGCAACTACTGTATATCAAAATAGGAGAAAATTTTGAAAAATCTCATGTCAGTAAACTGTTGAATCTATAAAATGAATAATTCATTTTAATGAGAAAAGAAAATAATACAATTAATAGCTACAAAAAATTACATAATTAACGTAAAAAAATCCGATTAAAATAAATTGTTGCATTTGCCTCTCTGTTTATGTCTTCTCGTCTCACCTCTAATCAAAACTTATCTGTGCTTGCCGACATACACTGGCAATGGTTCAAATATATAGAGATATAACTAAATATTCGGACTTATACCAGCCTAGTGTATTGACATTCACCAGAGAATATTGGAATTCTTTATTTTTAATTTATTTCTTTCTCTATAATATATAATAGTTTTGAACAATTTCATTTAAATTAAATAAATTTAACTGAACCTTTATCAATGAGATTGGTTTAAAGAATCAATATTAACAGAAAAATTAAAACTTATAAACAATATTAACATTAAACTTATAAATGATAAATTTTAATCGATATCACACTTCATCGGATATTTCACATACAGTCAGAAATTTCTCTCAATAATAATTTAATTTTAAATATTAGATTCAAGCAATTTAATTTTCCCTTAAATATCCTATAAAAATTATTTTAAGTATCTTTGCATATTTTAAGTTGGAAATATACCTAAATGGCAAATGGTTCTTTTGACACGGTTTCAGGAAAATTGGAAAAATTTAGCATATGTTCTGCAATTAAGTTTTTTAAATCCAACGTACAGAGTGGTTATATTTAAATTTCCCTATAAACAGCATCCTACAACGCAAAAGGGTGAACGGATTGCAACGAAATTCGGTACATAGGCTATACACGAGATGCACTCACGGAATTTCGAAATTTTTTTTTATTTCCAAAATGTCCACCTGAGGGCGACATGGAAAACATTAATTTTAACACAATAGACTACCAAAATGGAATACAGAAACAATATTAACCATTTATTAACTATTTTCTGATCACCTTGTCATCGAACCACATTAAATAAAAGTAAGGAAAAAAATAACAGTACGCTGTTTGAGGGAAAAAAAACAACAACAGTTCGGTTTGCTAAAACAAGAACAGATTAGAATGAAATTGCACAAGAGGAGCAGTTGTTAATCATGTCCAGGATGATGTAGGGAAAGGTGCTCCATGTGACCACCCTCATTTACCTGCAAAATTTCAAGTCGATGGACAGTGTGCAAGGCAGATCGTAAATGATTAGTTGCCATGCTTCGCACATGAAGCGTTAGGGAGTTCTTTAAGTCATTCAATGTCTCAACAAGATACCGTCATCATTACAGTCGGAAACATCGACATAAAACATGACAATGACTGCAAACGTATCTTACTCTAACCTGTTTTGCATAAAGCTTCCCCTTCTTCGCAAGCATGCAAATTTTGGCATTTTTTCCTAGAATTGACAGCTTTTCCCAGTTTCACATTTTATAACTCATAATTCTTGTTCTGGTATTCCGTTTTGGTCGCTTAATGTGTTAAATTTAATGTTTTTCCAGAAAAAGCGCCGTCTGATGGACATTTTGGAACTTTTTTTTTTTTGTATCTCGTGTATAGTCTATATACCAAATTTCATTGCAATCCGTTCACCCGTTTGCGTTGTATGATGCTGTTTATAGGGGAAGTTTAATTATAACCATCCTGTATATCTTAACAGCAAAATCATTTTGCTCAATAGAATATATAGAACTGATCATCAATTCTCTTAACATAGAGAATTAACTCACATTGTTGTGACATTAGAGAATTTTGACACATAATTTAATAATTTCTATTTTGATGATTATATTCTTTAAATTCTAGATATTATTCCCGAGGAAAAAGAGTAGAAAAGAAAAAAGATTCTCGTTAAAATTATTGTTCTATTTGAACTTAATGACACATTCAAAAACAAAATGCTCATTTTTAACAACTGCAATACATTACAATTATTAATAGCAACTTACAATAACAAGAAAACGTACTAGCATTTCTTTAAACTAGCTAATGATAAAGTTAATATGTTATATAAAAAACTTAAAAGACTTGAAAACGATTTCAATAAAAACTTTAAATAAGAGCGTAAAATATTTAATAGCTTTAAAAATAAGTTTTTTTTCCTTTTTATTTTCTTGTTTATGAGTATACAAAGAAAATGTATTGTAATCATCAAAAAATTCAGCATCAGTTTTTGACGGATGTCTACAGTTCAAATCTCAGTAAGTCCGCAAAGCATATTTTTGAAATCATGTATGTCTGTCTAAGAAAACAAAAACGCTTTGGGCTAGATGATTAAAATTTGCAGGCTTAAAACCAAATTTGTCGATTCCTTTCCAATTTTGAAGTAAATTTATTCACAGGAAATTTGTTTGTATAGTTGCCCGATTACAAGCGAACATAATAATTAGAAAATGCAAAAGAGATAGACGAACTAGATGGATAAAATTTGGTACACAGCTTCATCATATAATGCACATCAAATTCTTAACCATATGCTTTCTTAAATTGATCACCTTTCGGTCTGTATACTTACAAGCATGCAAGCGTGATACGCAGTCTTAGATACACGACCTTGTTGCTAAAATTGTGCTTCGTTGTCAAATTTTTTTTTTATCTAAATCGACCAATGAAAAAAGCTTAAAAAATGCATACTTGATTTTCTTATCTCTACTATGTTTATTATGAATCATATTGCACTTATGTGCGGGACTCTGAAAATAAAAATCTGAATACTTGTGGAATTCGGAATTCATCGCCTGTTCAAGGGTCCCAAATTTGAATGTTGAAGGCTGGAAGAATGCAAGAAAATTTCCGTGTGACCACTTCCGCTGGTTCTGAATATTTTTCATAGTTACAATATTGAAAATTAACACTACCAAATTTTAATAAATGTTCTCTATAAAGCAAGGATAAAAAAGAAACAAGGAGAAAGCCAGGGAAGGCAACTATTTACCATTCTTTATTATTATTACTGTTACATTGAAATTAAATGTGTTTTTACTTTTCAGGCTGTGTCTTACTTCGAAAATCATTACAACATAACAGCTGAGGAAGTGAAAATGCCTTTGTTGTACGATGCTATGGGATGCATAATAGGTACACTGCACCGATATGTGAAGAACCCCAAAGAGACATTACTGTGCGGCAAAAATTTAGACTTCAATGAAAAGATAGACTTTTTGAAGAGCTTCATAGGAAAATCTGTTCTGAATTTCACAAATCTTGCCATACTTAATTTGTCATTCATTTCTGAGTGGTATATGCATGACAAAGTTTCTTATTATGAAAAAATGTCAGAAGACTGGAGTACTGAATTCAATAAACTTCTCGATGAAAACACCGTACTTCTGATGCCTACATCGCCTGTCATTACACCTTACCATTCCGAATCTACCCTGCTAATTTCTATCGTTTGTTATTCTGGAATATTTAACATCATAGGTTTGCCTGCCACACATTGCCCAATGGGCTTCACTAAAAAGGGTTTACCATACGGCATCCAAATCGTTGGTCGTGCAAATAATGATGCGCTAACTATAGCTTGTGCAATTGAGTTGGAAAAAGCTTTCGGTGGCTGGAAATCACCAGGAGAGCTATAAGAATTTCTGATGAATTTATATTTATTATTTTGATAATGACCTTTACCTCATCACAAGACATTTTCTCCAATTGATGCATTTAAAGAATTGTATATAAAGTGAGATTACCTTTTATGTAATAGTCAGGGATTACACACATTTTTTTGGTGCTATTTTTAAAATTTCCAAGTAAAGTTTTTAGTAGGTTTTTATGCTTTGATTTGGTAAATTACCGTTCACAGACTTCTGCGCATATAGCTGAAAATCACATAAAAGATTGTCTGCAAGAGATCAGACAATATCCTTCCTCAGATTAAACAATTAATATGGCGCAGAGTGTGACATGAGTTTATCAGCTATTAATAAAAAAACAATCCCTATTAGCTGCAGGAGGATAAAAATATACACATTTCAACAAGATTCGAAAATGTCAGACACTTCAAAAAATAAATTATTTTTAGTTAATTATTATCTTTTATCTTTCAGTTCATTAAGAATTTCATTTGAAATAAATTATTTTTCATCTAGAAAAGTTATCCATTTTTTTTACCATTTATAATACAAAAAATGCCTACTTTCCACAATTTCAAGTTGTATTAGTCTAAAACGAATTGCTTTCTATGGGTCTCGATTTTATCTGGATTAAGATATCTTTATCGCAGATATTAAAAATGAGGATATTTCAAGTGGTTTTACATTGTAAACAATGCTTATTCCACTTTTTCTCTGAATAAAGAAATGCAAAGTTAAATTTTCTATTCATATGTTTATCTTTCCAATATAAAAAAAATATGTAAAACAAAAGCAACATCCGAATACCAGTTATGTCTGAACCCAACGAAAAGAGCTGCCATTTATATTTTTTTACGCAATATCAAAGTCCCATTTTGTTTCTTTATTAATAAAAGCTTATCATTTTCTATTTTTGTGGATAAGATATGATAACTGGAATTTGATTATCTTTTCAAAAAAAAAAGGGTCATTTGCGATAAGTTCTTGTTGATGATTTTTCTCGCATCTTAATTCTATTTGTCAAAATAAATTTGTGTCAAGGGCAACCTCTGAAAATGTTATTATATTCTGATACTGAAATTGTCATGAATACATATACTGTCTGTACCTCGAGACGTCTCATTATTGAATACTTTTATATAATTTGAAATATTGTTAGATGTTTATTTTATATGTTTCTATTCTTTGCTGATAAATATACTCAAGATGATTTTTGTTGACGTATGTTGACGTAATATCAGATCAATATTCCAGTTTTCCAAAAAAAAAAAAAATGCATCGTTTTAGGCAACTCAAAATTTTCGGGTATGCAGTCTACCTGGATATTGTTACTTTTAAAAAATGTTATTAGAAATCGACTATTGTGTCCGTTGTTAATCAATAAAAAGTTTCGCTATATAAAAATTTGGAAAGTGTATTACATTTTAATCTTTTGATATATATCCATATTTATACAAAAGAATGCCTGTAATGTGCACTTTTTACATAAACTTACAGTTTTTTCCCAATCTTCATGAAAATTTGAAAGACTGGACAAAGTTACTGTCAACTTTTCAAATTATAACAAATTTAACATGTAAGCAAAATTTTTAATTTTTTTTTAATATTTTGGCACAGCATTTCCGTTATTAATATCCCAATTATATGACCTTTTTCATCCTGAGAAATATAACTAACAGCATTTATTGTCTTGGAAATGTTACTTTAAAGTAATTATTATATCTAAAGTAAATTTTCATTCACTCAAAATTTGAGTTCAGAAATATATTTCGAATCCTATTCAATGAAATAATTTTAATATTATTTTTTAAAGTATTTTTTATTAGTTTAGTGTTTTCCTCTACCAATTTTATATGTACTATTTGTATAACGTAATAATCGAAATGAGCTTTAACTTTGCAATCGATCACTTTTTTTCACTTATAATGCGAGAGCAGAAGATCGCAGGAATTTACTTTTCAAATTTCCTAATATTAGATTTTCCGTTTTATTTTAATTTCAAAATTATTAGAAAGTTTAGTTTGACATTTTTGGTTAAGAAAATCTCAAAAGAGATTTTCTCTCTCTTAGTCAAATTTATCATTTTGGAAATTTTAAACAGTTAGCTTTTTTAAAAGTTATTTTTAGTATATATATCGATATTATTTGATCAAATTCAGTTACATTTATGGTAGGTTTATGCATTCATTTTATCAAAACATATCATTCATTCATTCAATAATTATGTTTTACACATTTTCCAAATTATTCTTTCACTTGTTTTTTTCCCCTTTTTATTTTTGCTTTTCAATTTGATTATGCGGGAATGGTCATCTGGTATTTAATTTGGGTAAAAGGGGAGTTTAGTGTGCCCCTTGCTGCGACAAGGATGCCAAGTCGCCAATAAAGATGGCGGACAAACTAAACAAACACTTCTGCGGAACAGTTACGGTTATCATTTTCCGCAATATAATTATAATTTTTTACTGATAAGTATTGTTTTTTTCAGACCGGAGCAGCCGGCCTGTTGGATGCAGAGCATAAGTTGGAACATGCGATGCCTTCGTAGAAGGCACCGGGAAGAATTTGTTAACTTAAAAACAAACAAACATCCTACGGCTTCGCTAGTAGCGGGAGCGGGAATATAGTAGCTTCGCTGCACATTGAACATAAGGACTGTGTGGATAACAAGAACAGTACATAACCAAATGAAAAGAAAGAACGGAGAAAGAAGCAATCGGAACATTCTCCATACAAAATTTCAAACAATCTTCCTTTCCTAACTACTTCATCAACTAGTAATATTATATTATATATATATATATATTTCACTCACCCTTCAACCATTCTGCAGGCTCGAAATACCGTCTTCCATCCTATTTACCCGACATCCATTTTTGTACAATAGCCAACATAACAAATTATCAAGGAAACCAACCATTAGAGCACCAAAATAATTACGAGAACTGCAAAGAATTCAATTGCAGCTGAATTTTAAATAAGAATGCAGACGATTTCGTAAAGTAAGAATTCAGACGATTTTTTAAATCACATACTGGCAATTAAAAATTACAAAAGAATAAATATTTTCTGTTCGTATTAAAATTAAAATTGCAATGTCTTATTAAATGTAATTATAATAAAAAACAAAATTAAAATCTTTAATCGATATTTTTTATTATTTTTAATTTAACATTTTTCATAAAATAGTAGTTTTAGTTTATGTTCAACTCAATCATTGTAAAAAGTAGTAAACAAAAGAGGATTAGGGTTGCTAGAAGAGCGTTCCATTGGGTTGCCATATTGGCGACAAACTATGGAGACACTAATCTTCACTTCAACCTTAATTTGTTAGCTAAATTTCAGAATATTTTTTTTTCTAATGCAAGCATAGAAAATACAATTCCTTTACCAATAAATTTTTATTTTTTAATTTTATCACGTAACAAGGATGACATTTTGAGTAATTATATTTTTTCTATTAATAATTTGAAAGTCAGAATTAACAATATTCCCATTAAAAAGTTGGTTGCTGAAAGCAGCTAGATATGTATTAACATAAAATCAACAAGCATTTTCTTATACCACTATCTGACCTCCTAGCACAATCCTTGGTGGATAATTTTAGAGTAATTAGATTCTTTTCAACAGCCATGATTTGTTTACTGGAATAATTGATTAGGTCAACGTTTCTGTGTATCCAAAATTGATAGTAATATTATACACTCGCATGGAAGATAATTATTGAAAATATCGTTCATTATGAAGTCCATTCCAATTAAAATAAATAGTATTTAAAATATTT
>JAPMOR010032266.1:12044-64427 GCA_026543865.1 Argiope aurantia | reverse complement strand
ATATAAAATACATTCTATTGCACATAAAACATAAAAGAATAAACTATTCAACAAAGAATAAATTTAAAATAAATAAAATAAAACAACTTTGAAATTATTATCTACAAAAATTACAAAAATATTCACCCACTACGCATTCTCATAAGAATTCCGTTTTTGCAACTTGCAGACGATTCTATTTTTCACATTTGATGACATCATGTTTTTTAAGCAAGAGAGTAGCAGGAACTTGAAAAGTTTTGATTTCAAGAAATTTGCTTGGCAACATGTTACATTTTTGCAAAATGTTATTCCATTGCAATATCTATATTAGAATCATCTATTGACGTTACATTTCTCGAATTTTCAAAAATTTCCCCTTGAAAGCTACAATTAAGTATCGTATAGATGGAATGGAAATTACAGGATGAATTATTTTAAATGGTGTAAGTAATTTTAATTGATTTCGTTATTATGTCATTATACTTCGAAAATTTATAATGCAAATTCATGTACTAAATTTGAATTAGATGCTGACTATGCAATCTATATAAATAAGCTTAAAATTATATTTTTTATTCGAAATGTTTTAATATACATTCTCTAAATTTTACTTACGAATTTTGGTAAGCATAAAAAAGCTTCATAATAATAAATTAAGTAATTAAATATTATTATTTAAAACCCATGAAAGACCTTTTCTGGAATTACGTCTAATGACCTTCTAAGTATTCCCTTTTTCAATTTCTACAATTAGTTCATACTCTCCCTATATATATTTTGTTCAAATTTTCAATCGTTAATAAAATAATTTTCATTCATCCACTCAAGTTCAAATACGTTGTTAAAACTTTTAGTGGATGACATTTGATGTTAATACAGTGTTTTCAAATATTAATTCATTAATTATTAAATTTAATTAATTTTTAATACTTTAAATAGAGTTTTAGCAGTTTGTAATGAAAATTGAAATCATCAGACAGTAGCTCAATCGGTAAAATGCAAGGATTTCAGTATTTTTCACGTGAAGGTGAAGAATGAACGTTCAATTCTTGAGAAAGTAGAAATTGACTAAATTTTTTTATATTACTTGTTTTTCTTACTTTTTCGATGCGAAGTATACAAAAAAGAAAATATAATAATTATCAAAAGATTCGAAAACAAGATTTTAGCGAATATTTACGTTTGTGGCTTCTATGAGTTCAAAAAAACGTATTCTTGGAATTAGATCTGCGATTAAAACTATAACTAAAACAGTTTTGAACTAGATGGTTGAAATTTATAGATTCCAATCAAATTTTGATAGAAATCTGCAAATTTTACATTTGCTGTCAGTTGATAGAAATATACAAATTATAGATTTCTTCCTTTTTTTAAAAAAAATTCTATCAAATTTTGAGGGAAATACATTCACAGGAGGTTTATGGGTTCGTTTGTTCGAGCACAAGTAAACATGACAACTATAAAATGTAAAGAGTTAGATTTATACAATTTGGAGCATATTTTTAACATCTAAAGTATAGATCCGTATAAGTTTGAACTGAATCTAAAAAAGGATTGAACGTATGTCGGTCTGTACTTTTGCAATGTAAACGAGATAACTCAAAACCGCAAGAATCTAGCTGATTGAAATTTGATATAAAGGTTTAACATATGATATATAGAGCTTTATCAAATTTTGAACCAGAGATTTTGAGTTTTGATCGTTATTCGTCATGTACTTTTGCATGCATGTAAATGCGATCTCTGAAAAACGTAACTGAAATAAATGAAATTTGGTATGTAATCTTGCCATTAATATTGTAGTTGTGTGTCAGATTTTGGCTTGATTCGATAGAAAAAAAGATGCCGAAATACACACTCTATTTTTCTTTATTATACTATAAAGCACACAGTGTTTATGCGCAGGTCTCGAAAAAATATCTGAGTGCTAGCAGAGTTCACGACTTTGCGTAAGGTTTGCAATTTTAGTGCGAGATGAAGTCGGGGTGATGCATATTTTTTAGAAAGCATGTAAGAAAGTGTAAGAGAGGTTAATCTCGCTAGCTTCTTACTTAAAAAACTATTTACATTTATGAGGTAACGCACTGACTTTTTTTTAGCTGGAATTGATGAATCGCCAATGCTGTAATAAATTGATATGTCAAACGTGCCGAATAAAGGAACGTGCTTGGATAAATAAAAACATCAAGTTAAAATTTTTCTTGTTATTTTTAATCTGTGTGATTTATTTACTTTTTAATTTTATGTAATCACCTGTAGAACCCCATTACAGATCGGAAAATATGATGCTTTGCACTATTAATGGTCTCAGCTGTTACATCAAAATTTCGCATCATATGAGAGTCTGATTTTTTTTATATATATTTGATACAATTTCGAAATTTTGAAATAGCAAAATGTTTCAGGTTATTATTAAAAAGTAGATAAATCGAAAATAGTTTTCTGATTTCAGTATTTTAGCTTCCAATCATAACAATGAAAAAGAATTAATGATTCGAACTTATGAAGTTTTATGTTTGTTGAATTATCATTATTATACAAAGGTTAGAGAGAGTAGCAAAAACTACTTAAAGGAAAATAAATTTGCAGATACATGATTTAAAGCCTCATAATAAAAATATTTTTTTATCTTAATCTTTATCGCAACTTCTAAAAATTAATCATCGTAACCAAATGCCTGAAAAACAATCTTCCTTATCTGCTACGCCGCCCTAACGGACAACAGCAATAAAATTGCCGAGACACTGACTTCGTATAAACATGACTTTTCCCCTTAAATTCGAGTAAATTCTTTTAGTTTTATTTTGATAGATTTTATCTCGAATAAGTTAATTTATATAGTATGTGTGTTTTACTTAATTTCATTTATACATAGTTTCTTTTCAATTAGGATTTTCCCTTATGTCTTTCACATCGCTACATCATACAGTTTATTGTCTGAAAAGAATTCTTTAATGTATTTTCGAAATTGCTTACAGAAATAAACTGGAGGTTGTGCCATTACCTTTCTTGTATAATAAAATAATATGGCGCTCCAGGAAAACAATTATGTATTTCGGACGTCTTCCTTTACATCTCTGAATTCCACAATTTGACTCGCATCTACAATTATTACGTGGGCTTACTTCAATTGTCACATTTATTCTGTGTATTGTGTACATGTGGCATTCTAATGAAGAGAGTCCCATAGCATCGTAGAGTTGTTGAAAATGTAAATATCCCATTCTTCAATCTTCGAAATTTCGCGCTACTGTAATTTTTTTATGCGTCTCATTAACTACACAAATATTAAACAAAATCCTTCCTCTTTGACTTTCAACAAGGGAAGAAAATTATGCCATCAGATGGTTGATGAAACAATATAAATTGTTCGACTTCAGGTCAATAGTGTTGTCTATTTTTTTTTAACTAAGCAAAAGATTATTTTTTAAAACTTACGAAAACTTAGCAAAAATTCGCATGGCTATTAAATTGGTATCATTAAAAACAGGATTTTTTAAAATTTTTGAATGGTACAAAATTTGTTTTTGTGAAATATTTTTACAATTTACCGTGGAAAACTTACAAATTACACCTTAATTTTATTTAGTTAAAATTCTAATTAAAATGTAAAATTATCTGCGAGGTGTATACTATCATTCCTCAAGCTATATATATATATATATGCCTAATTTTTTAGTATGGATCAATATGGATCAAGCAGTCTGGCCTGTAAAGCGCCATATACAAACGTTCACAGATAGACCCACATGTACACACTCATCTTTATGCAGAGTTTACACTCGGCCAGTTATAAAGGTGGGTTCACACGAGGCCAACTGTTGCGCGCAATAGAAGGTCACGCCTACTTCAAGAAAATCACATGACTGCAACGGAACAATGGCAAATAGTTACCCGTCGGGGCAACCATTTGCCATTGTCCCATCGACGTTGTCTCAACAACAATTGCGCGCAACTATTTGCCTCATGTAAACCCACCTTAAAAGATGACCTGTAGGCAACGCATGCGCAGAAAGGTACTGATTTATGTTTGCCACAATTTTATAAAATAGATTCAGGCTTCCATGCTGGGCTACAAATTGCCATTTTGACGGCCTGAATTTTTTTTCACTGCGTATCATATTAAAATGATGGATATTTACACAAAGAAACATGGTGAAATAAAAAAAGGTCAACATACTTAAATTTGAAAAGCTGTAGAAAATAAATGGCAAATAAAATAAAAACTCAACCTCGCATCAGAAAGAAAAAAAGAGCAAAAAATGTCGGAATTAATCTACAAGTGATCAATTTTTTCCCGCTAAGACACCTGTCAAATTCTACAAATTTCAAACCCAAAATGGAGTCATTGTCATCGTCTATGATTTTCAAGGAACAACTGTCTTTTGCGAATTATTCGATGTCCAAACCGTTGGTTATTTTTCAATGAACCCATTTTTCTACTTTTTTAGCTTTTATTTTAGCTTTCATTTAGCTTTTATTTATTTTAGCTTTTTATTAAAATTTTGAGTATAAAAATTTAAAAGACGCAGATTGAAAAAATAAGCGTGTGTCATGCTTTTTTCCAGCAGAAACAGATTGATGTTCTACGCGTAGTCAATTTATCAAATTTAAGAACTGAAACTTCTGCATGCCGAATTTCGAGTCACTAAATCTTACTGCCATTGCTGCATGCAGCTTCATACTGCAGATTGATTTATACGGATAACTGTATACTAACAATCAATAATATACTATACAACAATCAAGAATAAATGTGCCTGCGAAAAATTTTATTTAAATATATTTGTGACATAATTATTTGATAATTATTAATGTATTTTTGAATGCCTATTATAATTTTTTTTTGTATCTGCTATCTTATTTTTGACTCAACAATTTTCATCATCTGTTTGAATATGGTTCATATTTTGCGCAGGTAAAATGGCGTTTCGAATGGCAGGGAAAATGATTTAAACGATACCTTTTCTTTTATTATAATTTAATCAGTTTTAAAGCATATAGAATTTTGTAATGATTTAGTTGCATTGAAAGAGAAATTCTAATTGATCAAATGTGCAGAGTAGAATCGCATATAAAGTTTTTGAATTATCTTGTTTAACTGCATCCAAATGTACTGACCGACAACGTTGGAGGATTTTGTAAAAAATGTGACTTTGGCAATCGTGAAAGCATCTAGCCAAACCACTCAAGGTATTGTTAATCTGCCAACTGATAACAAGCCCCATTCAACTGTTTGGAAAGGGATGGGTTACCCTTATGAAATTAGGAAAGTCAATTGATTAATTTCTCTTAATGAAATCCAAAAGCCTTTATGACTTGTCCGACGTGTATGTTGGTGTTCAAGAAATATTTGAGTTGCAGTTTCTTACACGAATCGAACTCGAAGCTGCTTGAGAGCGAAACATTCTGTGGACGGATGAGGCCAACTATCACTTAATGGCCTAGTAAAGGCTCACAACTACCACATCTGGGTGACAGAAAATTCACTTGCTATCCAACAAGTGTCATTGTTTTCTGAAAAGATTGAAGAGTGGTGCAATTTCATAGCAACCTTAGATTCATTAGCTCTTATTTTAAGAACTCTTATCAGGATGCGTTGAACTTTTTTGATTAACCCTTTAGATTTCCAGTCTGCAGAAATGTAACTGCTTACAGAATTTTTTTTAAGGAAAAACGGTGTATTTCCCCAAATTTATCGTCTTGAATGACAATTGTGACAGTAAATTTTCTATGAAGAAGAGGCAATCAACCTGTTCGCACCCCTTACGATTTCTGATAATGGAAATATTTAAAGGAATAAGTTTATCGTGAGCAACCTATAAGCTTAACGCATCTGAAAGACTATACTGCTCCGTATATTAGTGGAATGAAAGCGAGTTTACTACTTTCTGCGGTAGAACACATTATTTTGAGAGTAGAAAGATTTATGGAGAACAATGGCAGTCATACGACAAAAACATAGTTGTTGAATTTAATATAACACTCAGATCTCATATTACAATTCCATATATCAATTCAAGAGTTTGATGAGCACTATCCTAAAACATTTGTGGATATGAAAATTCTAATGTAACTAGAAAAAGTAATATTTAGACAATTTCAAAAATGACCATCATATACAAACACATTAACACAACAATCATTAGCTTAAAAACACGTTTTATTTAATAAAGTGAGTATTATGAAGTTAATAAAATTATGATCCAATTAATCAAATTATCATATCGTCATCGTTCAGGGAAATGTCACTACGGCCAAAAATTTCGATTTTGAGATATCGTCATCTCCATTCAATTCTTTACAGTCTGGTATAACTCGTTCGATCCTTTAATTTTCCATCGCTGAATGACAGATATGATATATACTAAATCATTCTTTTTATAACGACTTGAAGCTTAAACTGGCCTATTTCAAGACTACTGTTTTAGATTTTGTGATTTTTACATGAATGACAACAGTATCTGCTTTTTATAATGTTGTAGCACAGAATATCTTGAAATGTTAAGATGTATTTTCATTCCAAAAAGAAAGACAATTAACATTTGCTACAAATTTCCTAAAAAGGCCATTTATCTCTTGTTCCATACCATCAAGGATTGAGAATCTTATAAAGCACGGATATTACTAACATTTCCCTTTAGGAAACATGTTCTATATTGTACTGCATAAAATGCCATCTTAGATACATTAATATAAATAGATCCTTTTAGCACGAAATGCTCAACATCATTTTTACGATATTTTCATGGAGATGTCGCACTATATTTTGTGCTAATAGGAGAAAATAATTACTGTTCCCCATTGAAATTTTGATACTGATTACTTAAAAATTTTAAATTTACTATTTAAAAAAAAAGTTGGGAATTACTGCAAAGAGATCTTGCGTAGCTGATCTTAAATTCCCAGTCTCCCAATGTTATCAGCAAATTTGACTGGTGTTTTTTCAAGTTAAGTACTAATTTCTAACAATAATTTGTCATTTTATATTTCATCGGGTGATTTCCAGCCACCAAATGCTCTTTCTAATTCGATTGCGCAGGCTATTGTAAGGGGGTCGTTATTAGCACGTCCCACAATCTGGATGCCAACCGGTAGCCCCTGCTTGGTGAAACCTATCGGACAGTGAGTAACGGGCAAACCGAGAATGTTAAATATTGACGTGTAGCACGTACTCGGGAATACTAGGATGATTTCGGAATGATAGGGGGCTGTGACAGCTGAGGTCGGCATCAGAAGCACTGAATTTTCATCCAGGAGGTCATTGAACTCTGTGGTCCAGTCTTTCAACATATTTTGGTAATATGCAGTTCTGTCTTTTCTGTACCACAGGGGAAAATATGCTAGGTTCAATGTAACAAGAGATGATACGCATAAAACTGATTTTCCAATTAAAGCTTTCAGGAAATCTATCTTTTCGTTGAAGCCCAGTTCTTCGTCACCCAGAAATATCTTCTTCACGCTCGTCACGCATCGGAGTAGTGTGTTAACAACGCACCTGTTTGAGTCGTACAGGGAGGGCATCTTCACCTCTTGAATTGCTATGTTGTAGTGTTTTTCGAAATGGGATACAGCCTGAAAAAAATGGTTATTTTTAAAATAGCAATAAAAATATACAAGATTTTCGAATATTCTATTAATTTTCGGCTAAAACATGTAAAAAAATCTCTTTGCATCTCTCTCTTCATAATAATAACAATGTTATATTTGCGACATCGGTTTCTTTCATCATAAATTATAATACTGAATAAAAAGAAGTAATAATGAAATTCTGGGACTTATAGAAGGTGTCCGAAAAAAGTGGACCAAGCGTTCATCTTCCTAAATATATGCCTAGATATATATACTTGCTATTACAAAATTTCATTAAACATAACGTACGATTGTAGGAACAAACTTCGCTTCCTTTCGTCAGTTAAGGATAAAAAATTGAAAAAATTAATTTTTTTTCTTTATACTGTGCAAGTGTCAATTAATAAAACATTTTTCTTACATTCATTTACGCACACACAAAATGCTTCTCCTTTATCTTAAAAATTTTCAGAGATAAGCCTATTTCTTAATTTAGAGGAACAAATCACAAATTTTGAAAGACACATGTATTTCAGAAATACAGCCTTATTCATTGAAGAAAAGATATTATATGCAAATATTTGTCTGTTAGTTTATTCTTAATCACCATGATCTGAAAGAAATTTGGTAATCATGCTTACTCTTGTTTGAATTGATTAGTTGATAATTGCAATTTCAAAATAATTAAGAAGAGAAGATTAAGAAATTGGATAATTAATGTATCTCAGAAATGCAGTGCAATTCCGAACAAGCAATTAAAATTCTTCACTCATTTATATATCGTCATATTAAATGACCCTAAAAAAATTACATATTTCAGTTACAAGGAACGTTTTGAAAAACTAGTGACTTATGCATTATGTAATCGCATTGCAGCTGCTCATATACGAAGTATTGTTAGAAGAATGCAGTTTGGTATGGATGTCGAATCTGATCATTTTGAGCAAATTTTGTAAACACCTCAATTTATGCATAATCATTTTTAGAATTTAATGAGAATTAATTAATTTCATTATTATTACCAGATTCTACCTTTCTGCTAGTCTAATGTGGCGTGTATTTTTCTATGAAATATGCAACGAAAGACTCATTCATACATCAGTCAGTCTGAGTTATAAAGAAGTAATCTAAGTTAATAATTTTGCCATTTAATATCTTAGAAAATGTTGTAAGTAAAAGACTTGTAATTTTATGTGCGTGTGTATGAATGCAAGAGAAACATTTTATTAATTGATACTTTTGCATAATATAAACAGTATTAAAAGTCAATTTTTTTAAAAAAAATTTCTTGCTTTCAATTTCCAGAAAAGTTAAAATGTATCTAAACAGTTGTCAATTTTATTCGAAGAAACATATAATTAAATGTTTAAATGCAATATTTACGGAAATAAACTCTCTTTTGACTTCTTTTTATATACCCGGTTTAAATTGAAAGCCAATTCCCATTTATTCGAATTGCAATAAATGAAAAAAAGTCAAAATAATAATAATGTTAAATTTTTTAAGAGTTTTCCTGAATATGACCGAATCAACAAATTATCCCAGAATTTGTCTGATTCAAAGTAGTTAAATATTTGTAAAATATTATTTATAATTCCATTAAAGATTATTGACAAATTTGCATCTAAACCAGTAATGTGCAGTTGAAATATCCATTCCTTTATATCAAAGAAAAAATGTTAAAAATTATCATGTTACTTTTATTATGAGGCAAAATGCTTTGGAAATATATCGGATGTTAAAAAATGTTCATTCAAAACAAGTTCATTTAGTGATAGCTGAATTTGCTGAACTTTCATTAAAGTAATTTCACTTCAGAGAATTTTCGAAAATGTTGCATCTTATAATAGTTCCCTATATAACAGTACGTGAACACACTATTAAGAAATCTGCACTTAAATGTTTCAATTAATTGAAATAATTTATCGATTAGTTTTCAATGAGAAAGATCTTTTTTTGGCTGTTGACTTCCTATATATAAATATTCCCAAATTAAAATATATAGAACAGCTTTACAAATAAATTTATTTACTAACCGCCATTGGTTAGCTGATTTCCCGTAATATTAATTATGTTAAATTTCAATTAAATATCTTAAGCAAAACTTAAAGTTCTACAAAATATTGTTAAACAAGATGACAGACATGAAAATCATCCTATTTTCTAATTTAGACCTATTATATTTATTATGTACATAAACATTTTTAATGGAGCCATTAATTCATTTTAATGGACCCATAATTAATCCATTAAAAACCTAATGCTATTAAAAATTTAGATGTATGTGTAATATATGTCAAAATGCACGTCATCAGTTACAGTAAAGTAATTTCGTTGTCTGTTTCCGCATGTTAAACTGCGAAGATAGTTAATTGAATTTTTCTTCTCTTGCTTTCAATGGTGGAAAAAAAGAACAAGAAACTTAATGTTTGATGAAAATGATCTGAATTTCATTACAACAATGGAATTTATTGTGTAAAATTCCAAAAAATACAATTTTTACAAAAATGGCAAACTTTAATTTTTTTTTTGGCATTCAATTTAGCATTATGAAAAATATAATTTCCTGAATATTAATCCAAAAGTAATAAAATTTTTAACATAATCATTTTTTTTAAATTATTAGGAGAAAAACACAAAAATTTCCTTTAATTTTTAATTAAAATTTTAATTAAAGTTTTAAGAAATAGGTTTGAGGTGCATATTTTTATTCTACAAGCATATATAGGTAAATTTGATATCTCTAAGTCAAACAGTCTGTCCTGGAGAACACCAAACACACAAATATTCTTCTTAGTTATGTTACTGTATTCTGTAACTACTAATTAATTTTCTAGGCTCGAAATATTTTATGAATGTGATTTTATGCATTTGATAATGTCAAATTAATATATCAATAATTAATGGAATTTTCCTGGTAGCAAGTCTGAACCAGCTTAATATAATTTAAAATAGTTACCGAATTATATATCAAATGTAAAAAATTTTAATTAATTATTGATGAGTCTACAAGGTTTAACGGAAAAGTAGTATTTAACTTGAAAATTTTCTCCTGTGAAATTAATCCTGTAAGTTAATTCTAAACAAAAAGATATATAATCATTCCAATGATAAAAAAAAATCTGTAAATCGGAAATATCAATTTTAGTTTAAACTAGCTTTTACCCGCGACTTCGTACAGGTGGAAATAGATTGGAATTTATAGCATGAATGGCTTTATCTTTTGTTACTCCTGCGCATGCGTGAAATTTCAATGCCAATAGGGGCAACACAAATGTATGAATTTTCTACGCCAGTTGGGGTAACGCAATATAAATTATAATTTTTTAATTTCTTTTTTTCTGTTTTATTCAAAAGTATTTCAGAATAAATCCAAAAGATCGATTAATTAACAATGTTTACTTTTAAATGTATCGAACACTAAGAGAATAAACAGAATCGTTTGAAATAATAGTCAAAATCATGTTAAGCCTAATCTCATTGGCGTAGGAAAAAACAAACAAACCCTGAAGCTTTACTCATTTGGCGATTTTTAGCGGGAAAGTTAATTTCTAATTAATAAACAATTAACCACTCAATTAAACGGAATAAATAGTAGCCTATGTCCAGACTATAATTTATCTCTCAGCTAAATTTCATCCAATTCTGTTCAGCCGTTCTGGCGTGATTGACTAACAAACATCCATCCAAACTTTCACATTTATAATAGTAGTATAGATATAAATACAATTTAATTACAAAAGCATTCAATTAACCTAAAAACAATTTATTTACATAGTATACCTGAAATAAAACAAATCAGCAAATCAAATCCGTGTTTCTTTAAAATCAAGTCAAGTCTAATTTATTTATCAAACGAGATTGAAATAGCTACAACAGTATAATACACATAATTTTTAAACTTTCAATTAAAATGAAAACAACGCCAGTTGGTGTAACGCAAATGCGTGAATTTTCTACACCAGTTGGAGTAACGCAATACAAATTAGAAATTTTCAATTTCCTTAATTCATGTTTTATTTTAATTTAAATGTACTTCAGAATGAATCCGAAAGATCGATTAATTAACAATGTTTAATTTTAAATGCATCAAACACTAAGAAAATAAATAGAATCGTTTGAAATATTCGACCGAAAACACGTTAAGCCTAACCTGATTAGCGTGGGAAAAAAAAAAAAAACCTGAAGCCTTATTCATTTTTGGCTGCAACTGGCCTCAGACTTTTGGCGGGAAAGTTTGTTTTTAATTAATAAAAAATTAACCACTCAATTAACTGAAATAAATAGTAGCCTATGTCCTATTCCAGACTATAATCTACCTCTGTGATAAATTTCATCTAATGCCGTTTAGCCGTTTTGACGTGATTGACTAACAAACATCCATCCAGCCAAACTTTCGCATTTATAATAGTAGTATAGATTATCTTACTTTTTCTAAAGCATTTGCAATGTTTTTATTTACTGGTGGTACCATGGGACTGATAATTTCCTTTAAATAGTACACTTTTATCTTTCTGAAATCAACCTGGAAAAGAAATAACTTATTAAAACAGGGCGCAGATCTTCAGTAAATCTATATAGTGTTGCATTTTTATGGATAGAATTCAAGATTGATGAGAAATTTTAGAATTTATGAGGCAGATTTTGTATAATTTTTTGCAACAAATTTATTTCAAGTTGAAAAGCAGTTATTTAGCCATAAATTACTATTCATATTTTAACACTTGATTTGTGCTTCTTCTCATCTTATATTTAAGATAAGTAAAATGCTACAGTTCTGATAAAAAAATTTAATAATTACAGAAAATAAAAATGAATTGACTTCTACATGAATGTACTCGTTAATTCTGAGAAATGCTACAAAGAAACTTTGAAAAAAAATTTCGGAATACGTCAAATAAAGAGATCAAGATCATTAGTAATAATAATTTTCTGTAAGACATTAAGGAATTTTTAATATAAATACATAAATAAGGAATATCTAATATATAAATAGGGAATTTTAAAAAATAATTTGTGTCACAGACAAAGAATTTTTTTTCTATTTTTTTTTTCCTTTCAAAATCCATGTCAGAGATATTTTTCGTTTCTAAATTTTTCTCATTCTTATTACACAGAAAAACTACTATTTAAACGGAATTATTTTGCTAGTTTGTAAAGCCAAATAAGAAATGATGATTATAAACTCTGCAGTCGATGTTATTTTATTGAAATTATGGTTAAAGAGTAGTAAAAATACAATATTAATATAGATGACAGGGGAGTCTTGTTCTCGTATTTTAAAAAAAAATTAACAACCAAAAACATTTTTAAATAATCGATTTTAGCATGAATATACATAGTTATATGGCTCACTTATGATTGCAGAAAAAAGTTTCAAATTCATAGTTTGTTTTCAGGTCAGTGATGGATTTTAATTATATGAGGTCAAAGGCGCACAGTTGTTTAGATGAGACTCTTCTTCTCGCCCACGATAAAAACTGCCCATCATCTTTGCACTGTTATGTATAGGGTGGTTATAATTAAAGTTCCATTTTGAAATAGTCATAAAAAGAAAACCACGGGACCAAATGTTGTCAGACTTGATAATAATTTAAATAGATCATAAAAATTTCTTTTCCTCCAAAAAAATTCAAACACCCACCACCAGGGGGATAATAGAGCTATATGCAATATAGTTATGCAAAATAGGACTTGAAAGCATCGGTTTAAAATGTGTTTTACCGTTTCTGAAACATGTTACAAATCCTGTTTAGCGTGTGTTGTCTCAAAAGCACTGCTTATGGTGATAATCTAAAAAAAATGATGAAACTGAAAAATGCGATACAGCGAAATTTGCGAAACATTTCTCTTGATATGCTAAGAGCTTCTGTTGAGAATTTATTAATGCGTTTAACTTGTTTTCAGAAAATTGTGAACGCCACATTGAACATGCTTTGTAACATGTTTCAGAAGCGATTAAAGATGTCTTATTTTATTTAACAATATTGCATACAGCGCCATTTCCCTCCCTGGTGGTGAGCTTTTGAACTTTTTTCTTGTAGAAAAAGACATTTCCATGACTTTCTTTAAACTATTACCAAGATTGATAATATTTAGTCCAGTAGTTTTCTTTTTATGACCATTTCAAAGTGGAACTTTAATTATAACCACCCTGTATATTGAATAGATTTTGAGAACAATCATTTTCAAAGTTATAAGTAATTAATTTGTGATCATTAATTGAGATCTTAGAGTGAACTCAGAAATAAAATTTTTTATTTGGAATTGCCACTATATTTTTAGATTTTTATCAAATTTTAAACGAAGTCCATTCACAGGAAATTTGTATGTCTGTCTGAATGTTCCGTTATAAGTGAACTCGGTGATTCCCAAAACAAAGAGCTAGATAATAAAAATACAAAGTTTTAGCATCTAAAATGTATATTCTTATCAAATTTTTAGAAAAATCTACCAAAGGTTGACCGTATGTCGGTCTATAATTTTGCATGCTTGTAAACGCAATAACACATAAACGGAATGACTTAAATTCGGTGCATTATCTTGTGACTACAATTGTATTTTTGTTTGGAAGATTAGAGTCAATTAGTGCCATAGATTCAGCAAAGATGCTAGATTCATGCCAAAAATTTCGTGACCATAGTTCATCAATGCCATGTAAGAAATTCGCTGCCTTACACAAGGTCCTCTTTGGGCGGAGGAAGGGGAATAGGACCATTATCGGATAGTTTGCGACAATGTTTAGGGAGATTACTCCCACTTGTTTATTCTGAAGAATAACATCTTTTCTTTCTCTTCTTAAAAATGTAAAACCATGTTACAAAAAAGCTTGCAACAAGTATCTAAATTGATATTTGGGTTTTTTTCTGGTAATCTTTTGCATATAATTATTTTTGAATATTCCCATTTTTATTTTAAAGTCACTTGTTTGAAATTTTAAAAAATGCCAACGTGCATCTTATAGGAAAGCTGACCCGTAAAATTATCTAATTTTAATATTTTATTCATCAGTTTCATTATAACATTATAGAAGTATAAGCAGAAAAATGGGTAATGAAAAGATGAAGTTTTTGTAATTTTCATGAAATTATTGCTAACTTTACCTTTCTGTCAAAGTTTAATGTTATTCCGCTCGTTGACGAAAGAATCTTCATGCCGGTTATGAGGTCTTCCGCGTATCTGCACATGGGTCCTGTTGAGACATGCTTATAGATCTCAATCTCAGAAGACTTTAGTGGTTGATCTGGTCTCTCGGGTGGAAAACAGCCTCCATTAGGTACCAGACCTAGAAAACAGTATAAAGATAAGCAAAGATTGTTATAGTTTTTTTTCCTCCAAAAATTAAATATTTATATCTAATTTTTCATTAAATATTTCTAACAAAAGGAATTCTGTCAAGCATTCTTATAACTAGAAATTTTAATCGAAATATTTATGCCAGAAATAATAATTTTGAGCTAATTACTTCCAGTACAATAAAGCAAGATACTGACTTTTATTGAAATGCACATTAAGGTAAGATGAAAAGAATCGTTTTTTTTTTTTTTTCGTCTTGTCGTTACACCAAAGAAAAGTATCGAAAAGAACTAATGCAAGTGTTTGATATTTACCGTTGCCGCGTGGAGTTTAAAAATAGTGAAGAATTATTATTTTCCCATTAATTTTAATATTTTGAAATTTGACTCTATTTATTTATTATTGCATTAGCTGTTGTGTACTCATCTTCATACTAACAAAAGTTATTAATCAAAATCGCTTTATACATCCATTTCTCATTCGTTGCAAAGTAGATAAAAATACGCAGACTACTTCAATATGCAGATTTTATTCCCTAATCATTAACTTTAATTTTGACACATAATCTAGAATGCAATATATGATTACAATAATTCTATGCATATACTTATAAGTTTATTTCAGGATGAAAAAAAAAAAAACTAACTTCATTTCTTTCATTTTGTTTATGGTTAAGCGTTCTAAAAATAAATTTAAAAAGTAAAAAAGAAAGGATTGATAAGAATACAAAAAAACTTTGAAAAAAGAAGAGATTTTTAAAAAATCTCTTTAGTTATTAAAACATCTTTAAGTGTTTTTAATTTTTTACATGCCTTCTTCTCAGCAGATGATACTTGGAGGTCTGTTTAATGGGAACATTGATGGCAATCGCATAATTTTTTTTATCAAATTGATGCAAACCTTCTGTGATTGAGTACGAAACAAAAATATGGAATGATAGAACCCCCTTCAAATATTTTTTTTTATTATTTAGGGTGGATATTTTTCAATAGATTGAAAATTCGAGTATCAATGTAGGACTTTACTTTCTAATTACAAAAAATAATGCAATGGAGTTAACTTCCGAAAAAAAAGCAGTGGGTTCCACGAAAACATTCTAGCATACTCTCTAACAATTGCTTTATTCTTTTCTCCCCATATAAAATTGCCGACCTTGTGACCTGCTTCGAAAGTCTTGATAGGCTTCAGCGAATAGTAGATGAAAAATATTGATATTTGGCGTGAATTGAGCATTTTTACTGCATCAGTCGTGTGATCCTTGGCAATTTATTAGGAGATAAATTCTTGGCATTTAGCAATAGGTACCTGAAAATCGCATTTGCCTTTTAGACATATCCTTTACATTCGATTGAAAGTAAAGTATGGCACATAATTGCAACCATAGTCACAAAATCACATGCCGGATTTCATATATTTCACTGTGTTTTGGAATTATCGCGTTACTTGCTAGTGAAAATACAGAACGACACGACGGTCAACCCTTTGTTAAATTTGGCGGGGAATTTGATAGGTGTCTATGCTATAGATGTTAAATCTGGGTATCAAATTTTATGAGCCTAGCTCCCCTCGTGATAACTTATATTCGGAACAACTGGACAGACTGACTTCCCCTGAATAGATTTCATTGTATTTAAGGAAGATTGCATTTAAAGAACAGAATTTTTTTAAATGAAGATTATAAAAATATTGTTCATTAATATCAAACAGGAAATCTTAATTTAAGTGAGCATGTGAAATCCAGAGTTTTCTCTCCAAATTTTCTTTAAATACAAATTTAGTGTAAACACCGCATTTAGTGTAAACACCGCATACCAAATTTCCAATCTAGCGTAAAGCATTTTTTAGTTATCTTTATCACAGACAGACATATTGCCAAAAAAGTGCTTTTGGACTCAAAGTGGTTTGAAACGTGGAGATTCGTCAGTATCTCGAATTCGAATTTTTTGTCTTTTACCTTACTTTCTTTATACTTCATACAAAAAAAAACCCTTTTTGTTGAGAGATAAGAATGAATAGATTCAACATTAATTGCAGTCGGAAAATTCCAAATTATTATCACCAGAAAATTCGGATTAAAAAAATTTTTTTTTTTGCTTCGAGATTGCAGATTTAGAGTTTAAACATATGTATATGTCTGCTGCTCAGTTTTCTGAAATAATTTCTGTTATCCAGTATCACGATCAAAATTATATTTTCGGCAAAGGAAAATGAAACATATTCGTTCAGAAGGCTTTAAGCCATTTTTCAAAAGGGCAATGAGCTGTTCCGATGCCTTCAAACACGTGCTATTTGTTCTGTATATTTCTTATTTTTAAAATCTAAGAATTGTGGCAAGAATACTTCCAAATTAATTTTTTTCCATTTTTGGACAATCTAAATACTTTGTTTGCTATTACTAATGCTCTGAAATGTGGCAATTTATCAGTATCATTTATATGTATTTCTTTAATATGTTTTGCTGATTTTATGGACATTAAAATATTTGAGAATATCCTGTCTATCCGTTTTGAATTTTGTTTTTGGTTAGAATATAACGGTTAAGATATATAGATCGGTTACATTATATTCGAGTTCTCTCTCCAACCAACGCTTTTAAGTATCAGCTGATGCGATGTAGACATACAAAATTTTAAAAGACGTAAGGACCTTTTAATAGCTGAAATGTTTTCTTATAAATTCTTTAATTTTTCATAGTGTCTAGATTCTTGCCCTTTATTGTTTATTTACTAATGATATTCTAGTTTTGAAACGATAAAACAATATTTAAGAATGATAATTAAAACAAGAATGATAATTAAATATTTGATAATGATAATTAATAAATTACAGACTGAAGTAATTTCACGCCTTTTTGGAAGAAATATCCTGGCGAAAAGACCTATTATGATAAAATAAATTTCATTACTTTTTAGAAGAGGAGTTCTTAACAGCTAAGGCTTTAATGAATAGATTGAGGGAAATTTTAAATTTTACAAACGCCCCATGTGGGAGAGAAAGAAAGAAATAAAACGTATTAATTCTTTTTGCCTTCTTATATTTCAATATTTCATGATTTTCCTATTCTGCAGGCCAGAAAAAAAATTTAGAATTTCTCAAACACTCTAAAAGACATTTCGTTTCTTTTTTAAATGAACATTTTGTTAAAATACGTTGTTTCAATCATATTAAATTTGCAGGATTTTGATTTAATATTCTAGAACAAATGTTCAATCACTTGTATTTATTCGATTTCTTGGATTTCGGTTTTAAGCTATCAAACAACTAAATGCATTATATGATTTACCAAATGCTTATTGAGGTATTGTCTATAAAGATCTCGGAATGGTATAAGATCTGATTTTCTTATTTAGAATGATTCAAAAGAGTAATGAAAAAAATTTGGAAGAAAAAAAATCACATACTTTTTTTAGTTCTGTATCAGGCAGTTTATCAGATAATGATTTGATATGACTTTTGTTAAAGTAGTTTAACTAATTAAAAATTATAGTAGATTTCAAAAATTAACAGTAAAAGAAATATTTCACGGAAAACACTTTCAGTTTGGAAGAATAATATCAGAGGGAAATCGGATTATTTCCATGTATATAAAAAAATGATTCCGAAGTAATCGAAATATGGCATCTTCAATAACATGATACTGTGCATTTATTTATATATGTTTAGCATGATGGCCATCCCAAGGTATTAGGTAATTGAAACACAACACTACGTCTGTTACAGCTGGCTGTAGCATGTTGACATCGATATTAACATACTAGTCGTCGAATGCTTATTTTTCAATTCCACCAAGGGGCTGGGGCGTCCTGGTTCACTTAAGACTTTAAGTATTCCCACAACTAGAAATTTTCCGGAGTCATGTTCAGTAATCGGGAGAGAGCCACTTAATCTTACATTCTCGGCTTATCGTTCTGTCTTCAGTGAATGTATCTAGTAAGACAGTCTTGCCTTCATGTGCAATGTGGGACTGTGCACCATCTTTCCTCCTTTTGCATGAAGTTTTACACAACATTCTTGAAGGTAACGATAGATAACGCATATTTTTTCTACAGTGCCAATATCTAATGTCCGTCAACGTGGTCACTCAGCACTCAGCGTAATATACCTTTCTGCAATTAATGTTTTATGTTTTTTTATCTATATCTGAAGGTAATAACTGTTGAAATGTTTGTATCTTATATGGATATAAACCAAGATTCCGTGCAGAATACATCGAATCGACTATTCCCGAATCTCCATCATCCTTCCAGCTTCACAAGCATTATTATTTTCTGTTGATTTTTCGGCTGCCAATTGTTTCAAGACAATTTTTATAACATGGACACGGTAAGCCTTCAAGTATGGTCTGCTACTTCGTGGATGATCTTCCAAATCCCCTGTTTGCTCAAAATATCATTCTAAACTCAGTATCCATTTAAATGAAACAAGCTTTTTGCGCCTTCAATCCCTTCTCCGTGCTAAACTTTTTTAAAGCAATAACAAGGCAATTCACCATTCTTGCATACAAATTTAACTACCATCGCTGGATATAGTAACAATAGAATGCCACCGGGGGATGAATGATGAATCTCTTTCCAGCCAGGTGTTTTATTGATAGCTTGATTTGCATAAGATATTTCGTTATGACGTGTGACCGCCCGAAGCGATCGCCGAGAGAACTCTTACGGTTACTTTTGGACTAAATGTTTTATATGCATGAAAAATAAATCCAATGTCCGTCAGATCATACTCGATCAAACTAAAATTTTTCTGGGCACTATTTCGTATATTTTGAATTATTAAATTTTGCATGATTTTATAATGCTCCCTGTAATTAAATGAAATCTTTCTTGCTTTGAGCCCGTAGATGAAATAGAAAAAAAGAATTGAAAATAAACTTTTCATATTGTTACCAAAAATATATTAAAAATTCTACATCAAAAGTGTATAAAAAAAAGAGAATATTCTTACATTTACCTTAACCATCCAATGAATATACTGTAAAAAATGTTAATGTGGGAAATAAAGCTTGAATCCGTATGAAAACACAAAGACTAGCAGGAAAAAGACATCGGAGGTATGCATAAACAACAGCCCTGTTTTTAATAATGACACGAAAGTTGACAGCAGATCATATGTTTTTCGATAAGACATGTGATTTCCCAGATCATTCTCTAGAGATCGCTTCCTAATTCAGATGCAACCATAATCCTCGTTTTCCAGAAAGATTATTTCTATTTCAGAAATCGTTGTTGCCTATTGACCCCAAAATTGTCGCCAAAGTCGGAAATCATTGATATGGCATCCATTAGAAATATTAAAAATCTTTAAATCTACTAAAAATATTTCCAACAAATCGCAGAACTTGATTGGGAAATTGTATTCCAAATTCATAACATTTTATTTTTATTTTTAAAGCATTATGGTATTTATGATGGGATTTTCAGAGTAATAAAACTTTTAGAGTGGGAAAAATTGCAGAATCAGGATTTGTGATTTCAGTTAAAATTCATAGTTTTTTTTTCTGAATGAACATACAAAAGTTGGGAGAATCATTCTTTCCTTCGAAGTATATTTGAGTATAAAAAATGTGGTTATTGATCTATAGATAAGCATATTACCCGTATAATGACACCAATTCAACAGTTTAAATACCTGAAGTCACCAAAAATCATATAGAAGAAGAAAACAGTTTTAATTTTATTTTCACTGACGTCTGTATTTTACTAAGTATCTTTAATCTTCTGTGACATGAAAGTGGTTTCATCTAAGTATAGCTAGCAGTTTGTGATGTGATACATATGGAATTCTTTGAAAACTCTCGTCCCTTATAGCTTAGATTGCCCCAAAATATTGTTACAGTATCTTCACGTATTTGTATGGCATTCAAAATATTTTATATCTTAAAGATATCATATATTCTCTCAAGCTAATAGAGATATGAAAATCAAATTCCAGTATAATTGTCAAGCAGACCGTGATTATTGTATAGAAACCCCATTCCTGAAATGTGAGTTATATGTGAGCCTCAAGCGAACAGTTTTGCTTTTGTAAGTGATCAACATTTTTCTATGGATTCAGCATAAGCATATTTATTATATAAATACTAAATTATCATTTCTGTAATTGACGTTTAAACCAAAAAGAAATATAAAGAATGTGACTTTGAAATTCTAAGTTAGGATTTAATCAATTGGTGATCAGAACTTTCGTATTTCTGAACTTAGTAAAGTCAATATCATAAACAAAAAAAAAAACAAAAAAATGAATTCACGAGTAGCCTAGCATGCAGAGTGACTGAATGAGCAGATCTCTGCGATAATGGCAGGACTACCATGGCAAGCCATAAAATGATCATCAACAGCCATAAAACCACTACTCCTCCAAACAGGTATATTCTGTTATTGGAAATATGATCAACACAAACATATAAATCTTATTTAACCTTCCGGAAAAGTCATTATTATTTTACTTAATAACAAATTTTCATCTCCCTATTTCAGATGTTCCTTTGAGGATTAAGCAAAATAAATCTAATATAACTGAAGTGAATCAAATGAAGGGCAGAAATCGAAGCACTATGTACTGTTAAAATGCATAATATATCATGAAAACATTGGTAAGTCAAAAAGTTAGTTGCACTCATTCGTAAAATTTTTTGTCCGAAGGCCATTTTCATGAGACTATATGGCAATATCTTAGACATTTATCTGTATTATCGTGTGACGTATGGCTTTCATAGGGCAATCTTGGTTTGTCTGAAAATCAGTCATAAACATGTCTAGGCAGCTGCTAGTGAGGTTCAAATAGGAAATGTGTGCACATCGCGCTATCCTGAAGTGGTACAGCATACTTGAGAATAGACGTACAAATATTGGCAACACTGAGCGAGAGAGTAACATCGACTGCAACAAATTCGTGAATAACGTGGAATTTCTTTGCAGAAGGCACTGAAAAACTTGTGGTACGTCTCAACAAAGGTGTAAATAACAGAGGTAATATCGTCGAAAAATAAATTTTGCATGCTATTTTAAGATACAAATAAGGTTACTGTAAATTTCGATCTGATTTTATTTTCTTAAGCAGTGCAACTTACTTTTGGACTGACCTTCGTGTTTTAGAAAAGTTTTGCTTTCAAAATTTGCTACTTATACCTCTTGTAGGTTTATGTGAAAAAATTCCCGTGAAATGAGCTGGTATTCTCAAGCTGCCCAGCAGATCGTTACCGATTCCGAGCACCGATCCACCAGCAGCTAACAAAGCAGATTCCCCACCTAAAATGAAGAAATATTGAAATAAATTAATTTAGAAAGCAGAACTTTTATAAATTTTAACTTCCAACACATAAATGAATGTTTTGCTCTAGGTATTCGCGTTTTTGTATCTAATCAAGCGCAAATATACTTCATGAATGTGTAATATTTGTACAAAAATTTTAGCTCCGAATTAACAAAAAATAGAATAATTGGCTTCTTAGAACAATCGAACATGCATCGGAAACAATTTAATGGCACATACCACTGCTACCTCCGCTTGTTCTGTTAGTATCGTAAGGATTGCAGGTTGACCCGTGCAATTTATTTCTAGCACTAATACCCATTAGTAGTTCAGGTACATTCGTGGACGTAGTCAAAATGGCGCCGGCTGTTTTCAGTAATGCAACCGAAGGTGCATCTTGAGTGGCTATTACATTTTCGAAAGCTTTATATCCAGCTGTGCATCGGAGTCCTGAAAATAGGGAAAAAACATTTTGGAGTGAAACAATAAATATTTTACAAGTTTACACACACACACACACAAAATAATTGGTTCCAAAGGAAACAACACAATCACAGTTTTTTTCATGCTTGGTATTTTTTATCAGATTTTAAGTATATTTGGAGGCCTATTTCAAAAATGAAAAAAAAAATGTTTCTTTATCTGTTCTTGTTTTTTCTTTTACAGTACAGCTGAATTATTAAAGATTTAAAGCGTTAAGAAACAAGATATTCCTCGAGCGGATGAATGACTTGAAAAAAGAAAGATATTAGCATCTATTCTTTCACAGGAAGTCGTACAAGATTTTTTTAAAAAACAGAGTAATATCGTAGCTTTAATTATAGCGATAATTAAATTCTAGAGCATAATTAGATAATTTGTGCATACATAAAAAGTGGTTGATTATCTCATTTTACTTGTGCCTATGGATTACCTGTACCAAACAATATCATTGTATAAGAAAGGAGGAACCTGTAAGGGAGAACATGGTTGCTGTGTATGGTTTATACAAAACCCGACTTTTTGAAAAACGGGTTTTCGAATTCGATATTTCCAAAAAAACCGGTTTTCAAATTTTTTTCAAAAAAAAAATAGAATAGGGGAAAATATTTTACTTAATAACAAAATACAAATGACAAAAAACGAAATCAATATGAAAGTCAAAATATAAAAAACAAAATTAAAGATTACATATATATATTACTTACACAAAATTACGAAAACTCAAACAAAAATTTCAAATAATATTTATACTATTTTTACTAATTTTCATTTCTCCTAAGAAAATAGGATTTAAAAAAACATAAAATATCCACTGAACGGTGGCTAAGTGTCGTTCTTATTCTGGACACAATATTGCCTGAAATTGAAAATACTCGCTCACTAGCTACTGAGCTTGGTTTTATAGTTTTCATGGAATCAAATAACAAATCTAAGTTTTTTTGTTCTTTTATTCGTTGCTTCAAATAATGAAAGTTAAGCTTTGTGTCTTTGGATTTGTAAGTTTTTCTTCAGGGTCTTCAAGAAACTTATGAATTGATTTTTCCATGGCTTCTTCTAAAACAGCATTACTCTGATGAGTAGTTTCTTCGATTTGCTCTTCATCAGAATAGGTTTCCACATAAGAATTTAGAAATATTCTAGACAATATATTTCCAGATAACTTAATAATTTCGGTTTTTGAAGCTAAAGAAAGTGCGCTAGATTTCTTCGATGAACTAGAAATGTTTTGTGGATTTTGCAAGTACAGCAAAAGAGTTGCTAATTCTACTTGTCTTCTTTCTTGAATTCGTTCTTCTAAAGCATATAATAATTTCAAACTTATTTCAGTTTTTAAATTTTTTAGTTCATTTAACAGAAATTCAAATATACCTTCACTTGTTAATAAATTGGCATCTCGTCGCCCTAAGCCTTCGGCTGCTAGACGAATCGGTCCCAAGACTTGATGAAGTTCTCAAAGTTTAGGATATTCAGCTTCATTCCACATATAAGAAGAACCAATATCATTAAATGCTAAAACAACACATTGTTTTACTGCCAGAAATCCTCCAATCATGTCCGCCATACTATTCCATCTTGTTTTGCAGTCAAGTATTAAATTTAATTATTTTCCTTTTTCTCTTTTGATATAATTTTGCAGAATGGTATTTCTTACTGGGGATTTTCAAGTTTTTCTAATTTGTGAAACTTATTGTTTGTAATTGTCAGACAAAATAGGAATAGAATGTTCTTGGTTACAAACATAATAAAGCGAACCTTCATAATCGTTATATTCGTCTTCATCTTCCGATTCCTCACTTGAAATATTTATTCCAGCCATCTCTCTATATAAAGCTTCAGTAACTGCTAAATGGATGGCGTGTCAATGGCATAGTTGATTAATTATAGGTGATATTTTGCCAAATTTTTTCATAACAGCGGCACCATTATTTGTTGCTGCAACTATGTCAGTTTCTATATTCAAGTTGAAATTTTGTAGCTTTTCAGATACCAGTTCTAATCTTTTCTGTTGCATCACAGGATTCAACTATTGGCACTAATCTCAAATTGAAATCTTCTGCCAAGTAGTTAATGATTAAATATCTATGATTTCTTTTGCTAGTCAACTCGTCTAAAGTTAGAGAATTTTTTCCCATTCTTTTTTATTTAATCTAATTCAATAATATACTGGTGTGCAAAACTAAAGCAACAGGTATGTTTTTTGGCATAACTTCGCGAGAAATCATCTGAGAGTCATGAAATTCAGAAATGAGATACAGCATTTGGTTCTGAAAGAATGACGAAAGCATAGTTGCGCAGAAATGAATGCAATGCATACAGTATGGTATCAAACAAAAAAAGTCTTTATTGAACTCATAGAATCGTTACACATGATTGTCTGTCCAAGAGGAAGAACAGCAAGCAAATGTTCCTTAGTATGGGATATGCTCTCCCCTTACTGCAATGGTTGCTTCGCACCGTCTCCCTATACTCAGCACCAGATTGTCCAACAGTTCTTGAGGTAAGAGGGCCCATTCCTCAATCAGCATCTGTTTAAGTTGTCGGGTGTTCCCAGAAGGATGTAATCGTGCCGCAAGGCGTCTCCCCAAAGTATCCCACACATGTTCTATCGGATTTAAATCAGGGGAGTAAGCCGGCCAATCCATTCGAGTGATATCTTCACTTTCCAGGAGCTCTTCAACAGCATGAGTCCTGTGTGCCGTGCATTGTCATCCATAAAAACGAAGTCTGATCCAATGGCACCTCGGAACAGACGCACATGGGGAAGGATCACCTCCTGACAATAGCGATCTCCAGTTACAGAACCTCTGTCGAAAACGTGGAGCTCAGGCCGCCCGTTCATCATAATGCCTCCCCAGACGGCAACTCCAGGACCACCGAAACGGTCTCTTTCCGTGATGTTACTGGGATGAAACCGTGTCCCGACCTCTCTCCAAATCAACTGGCGTTGGCAATCGCTTGTGGTACTAAAACGACTCTCATCTGTAAAGAGGACACGACTCTATTGATGAGATGTCCAGTTTTTGTGCTCCCTGCACCACTCTAAACGGTGCCGCGTGTGGGAAACTATCAAAGGGATGCAGCGTTCAGGACGGCGGGCGAATAGGCCACCTTTGTGAAGGCGTCTGGACACAGTAAAACGCGACACTTATCGCCCAGTTGCTACATACAGTTGCTGAGCAATGGCGCTTGCTGACTGGTTTCGGGTTCTTTTCGCCTGCAGGACGATATGTCGGTCATCCACTGCAGTTGTTTTCCGGGGGCGGCCGCCACCAACCTTTCTCACAGCTGTACCTGTGGTTTGGAAGGCTTACCAAGCGCGCGAAACGACACTTTTGTTGATTCCGAACTCTTCAGCTACACTGGTCACACTATGCCCCTCCTCTAGCTTTCCGATCATTCTTCCACGTGTGAAATCGTCCAGGTGATTTCTGCTAGCCATATTTCACGAATTAACTCAGTGCACTTGCAGCGAATGTCTTTAATTGCGTCTCCGTCCTTCCTTTTATTGTAGTGTTGAGCTGCATGCGCCTTCCGCACGTGTTTTGCGTACGCTCACGTCGCCTGTGACGTTTTGTTCCTGATATTTGCATACGCATGACCTTTCTCTTGAATTACGTGTTCATTGTACTGATCTCAAGAACTCCTTTTCTGCAATTTCATGGCTATCTGCTTAAAATTTGCATTGCTGCTTAAGTTTTGCACACCAGTGTAGTTTCCCGTTTAGCATTGTCATAAAACGCATGAATGAGATCCCTTAATCTAGAGTTGTTTCTTGGTAATGAATATCCTTGTTGGTGAAGACTCTCGTATGAATGAGCTATTTGTAATGAATGCTATTAATAGAAAATTCATCCATTGCTGCAAGTTTTGATATTTCTTCTAAACTACTCCTTTTCATTTTCATAAAATTCAAAATATTTGTTTGTTTGTTTGAAGAAGAGGAATCCAGGCATTTTTTCTTCGCCAATAGTTTTTGATTTCTTTCCGATAATTATTTTATAAACTTCTTTCAAACGATTATGTAGATTGTTCGTAGATTATCCTTTGCAGCTCAACATTTTATAACAAAGATTGCAGATTGCCTTGCCTATCCCGAACTTTTTGAAACTATCCCAAACTTCCGACTTACTCATTTTTATCTAAAAATGAAATTAAAGTTATTGAATAAATATTTTTTGAAGTTTATTTTACAATTTTATTATTTTAACTATTAATATTAATGTAAATTTAAAATAATCTAATCTACACATTTTCTAGGAATTTTGAAAAAAAAACACACACACACACACTTAATCTAATTCCGAAGTTTCCTAAAAACATAATTTATGTTAAAACTTTGCGAAAGAAAATATGGAATATTTTAACACCCTGGGTTTAATTAAAATTCCATTAAACAGAAGCCAGGACTTCTTATTTTACGCTAATTTTGGATAAAAGAAATTTATATAATAAAATTTAAATTTTAAAATGTAAAATCGAAAATACAAACATAAAAATTAAACATATTTAATACTTACGTTATTTTTTACCAAATATAACAACTTTATATTTTTGTTTCCGGTTTTCACCTTTACAATATTAAGCAAATTTGTCGGCACTCGAGAAGGATCGGATTCTGAGACCACATTTCGAAATTCCATTTCATTAAGGGGTGTGACACGGAACGATGAGCACATTTGACCTTGGATATCTCGCATTAGATACTTTTTTAGTTCTATTTTTTTTCACATGTATGTGAGTGTTATGCCATTTCTGACAGCATTTTATTTTAACTGAATATTTCCTATTGATATGGCTAGTTCAAGTGGTGTAAAAAAGCTTTCAGGAGTGGTACGAAGAAAATTCTATATGATATCATTAAATACTGTGACCAAGAAGCAGAAAACGGGGAATTATTTATTCCTTTCACATGTTCTTCGAAACGAGTCAGTCAAATTGCTGACGTTTCTATTAGCACCGACTTCATACCGATAGACAAAACATCCGACGAGAAGCAAGAGATGAACTTTATCAAACTTTTGTTTCACCTAGAAAAAAAAAGTGAAAAGGGATGTTCTTGAAAAAACATAAACTGACGAATTCGAGGCACAACTGTGCAGTGCACAAGCACTGGACAACGCAACTCACAACGTTGAAAAAATGTGTTTGCTGCCCGTTGCATAGAATGAATAGTAAATTAAATAAGTTTAAAATTAATTATTACATAATAATAGGAATTCTTAAAACCGGTTTTCTTAATTTAAAAACCAGTTTTCGAATTGCCAAATTTACTTTAAGAAACCGGGTAAAAACCGTCAAACCCTATTGCTGTGGGAAGAATTGCAAACATTTAGTTAAAGGAAATAAAAGTATTTTGAGTGTTCTTTCTTTCGATCTTGTTATCAAGAGTTTCTTGGACTTTGTCAATTTATTTAACAGTTCAAAGCCATTGGTTGTTGTATAAATATAGAATTTCATTAATTATACTACTATTTAAATCTTTTTTTTTTTTTTGAAAATCTTGGTGATAATAGGTTCTCTGATCGAGAAAATCAGAGGAGGGATCAGACTAACATTTTAGGAAGGAAGGCACAATCAAGAATGCATCATTGAGTACGAAAATTTTCTGGAAGGGTTTGGGGTTCAATAAATGGAACAAACCGCTCGAGAATGATGCGTTTCAGATTAAGCTGTGTTATTATACGCGGTATTATTTAATTTTAAATGGAAAATTAGCGATGAAAAAGGTTTAATTCCAAGATTTGAAAGAGCTTGAATTATGAAGAAACTCAAATGACCATGTTTGGATTCTAAGACAAATTCCTTAATAATATATAACATATAATATTCTTTTATAGACACGATATCTTGACATGAACGAGAATTCCTGACAGCAAATTGACAAATTGAATAAAAAATTGGATTATAAGAAATAAACTGATTATTTTGTTCTTTTACCTAAAAGCTTTCGATCATCGCTTTTTTTAATCAAACAATAATATTTTGGCCGATCAACTGCCCAAATGCGATCAATCTTATTTTTTCCCCTCTAAAAATTTTATCTAAGTTTTTGGAAAGGTCATGACCTTCATGATCCTTGGAGAGATTTTACCAAGCCATTAGGACTATTGAGGATTGACATTATGACAGATGGGATATTCATATGATGACAGATAATTGTTGGAATCTGCAAAGCAGCTTGACAAGCAAAACTCACTCAAGAATGCTTAACAAAAGAAGCTGCCAGTGTTGAACAAAATTTCTTTTCTGTTTTGCTTTTATTTGATTAATCTTATTACTAATTTGAAATAAACTATCATAAATTTTCAGTAGTAATGCGACTTTTTTTCGATTAATTAATATCTTTACAAAGTTTATTCATGATATTTTTTGATATATAGCGGTAATCTAAGATTAATCTAATGTGTTAGCGTAATATAACGATACTGTCATTTCTTAAAAATAAATAAATAAATATTATATTTATCTTCAGCACATGAAATGCACAGAAAATCAGGGTCGTGTGGCCTGGTGGTAAGGTCTCGACTCGTGGGCCGTAGGCTTTCGGGTTCGAGATTCGATTCCACCGAAGAACCGTCGTGTAAGGGGGGGGGAGAGTCTATAGCACGTTAAATTCGTCAGAGCCAAACCTCCTCCCACTGGTGTGGATTGCTGCGGAAAGGGGAGTGCCAGCTCAGGTGGCGTCGTCTCATCTGACCGCGGTTCAAAATTACGAGTTCCATCCCAAAATAGCCATAGTGTTGTTTTACAACGGAACGTTAATATAACTAAACTAAAAAACTAAACACAGAAAATCAGGCAAGAGATCATCTACGACAAAGTATGCGTTAGCTTGTTATTAATCAACTTTGAATCATTCCTTTTTATCATACAGATTTATAAAAAAATATTTAATTGGCTTTATAAAACAATAAATGGAGATGAAAGCCTTATTTATTTTCTTAATACGAACATAAATATCAAATGCAATAAAAATTTACGAATTAATATCATTCTGTCATTATTTCTCAATATTCACAATAATTAGTTTTTCGTATTAGAATATGAAGAAGTTTGAGATTATTTAGGGTTATCATTTAAATTAAAATCTATAATTTAAAAATAACACAAATCAACACGAATCTGAGGTTTCAAAATGCTAATTTTTTTTAATAATCAGATGCGCTTTTCAAAAAAGGATATTTGCTTCCTTCCCTTTATCTGTAGATTTTTAAACAAATTAAAGAACATGGTGAGAGCTCTTTGATTAAGTCAGTGTGAAAAATAACCGAATAAAGCACAAGGCATCCACAACAAAATAAAATTCAATTTCAAATTATTCTACAAACGAAGTCAAATGCCGAAAATTTACAAAAGTGTATGGAGGACTCCATGAAAGTATGGGTATTTATTTTAGCGGAAGAAAAATAATTTACACTTTTTGCAAACAATGACCATTTAGTCGAGAATTGATGCACTTAGGCAAATGTTGACCAGTTTTTTTTAAATTTTAACCCTTCCACAAGGTGTACAGATTGGAAGCGTATCATTTTAAATACGTTTACACTATGCACATTTTCCAAATAGTTTTACAATTATTGCGATTTTTATATGCTGGTATAATTTTAATACTGTAACAAACAATGAAACACAGGAAAGTTTCAGCACAACATGTTTCATAATAGACATCAGTTCATCATGGAACATGCTGTAACTTCAGAAAGCATATGAAATCGCAAGATAGCACGATCCACAGTTACCCGAAATGTGTTTTGGGTAAAGTTCCGTAAATGGCGTGAAATACAGTTTTAAAGTCTTATATATTTCTTGGATTATACATACTTACTAGACGTTTCACAGCAGAAAATTGCACGAATTAAGGTCCGGGAACTGGGAGGTTACAGACTACAGAAGTGTAGGCGGACGACACGTTATTTTCTAAAAGGTCTTTAAAGTGACATGCAATATATGCATAGAAGTACTCCATCTTGAACAAAGATTGTGTTTGAGATGGGTATTTGGAATAACTTTCTTCAGTAACAGCGATGCATACCAGTGAATGTTTCTCAGTAATTGTGCAAGAAATCACTCAGTATCATTTACTGAGTTACATTGTACAAAAATTACATGTTTTCTACAGGTGTTCTTGAAACAATAACTTCTGGTAGCAACATTTGTAGGTTATTTCCCCCCTGGTGAAACCAATTTCCATCCTTTCATAAAATAATTCACATAATTTTACGAATCAAGTTTTTTTTACTACTCACAATTCTTAATATTTCCTTCAAAAAAGTAAAAAAAACAAAAAAATCCTGGTACACTATAAAAAGATTGATATTGTTTTTGAAATCTAAATTTTATAATATAAATTTTTATAAAATCCAGACAAAAATTTGTATGTTAGTGTTATTGTTTTCATTCATGATGCTCTTTTGTACTAATAAACCAATTGAAAAGAGTATGCAAATTAGAAAAGAAAATCAAGAATATCTTAAATAAAATCCCATAGCTATTTCGTTTCTACACATATTCTGAAAGCACTTATTCTTTTCTTTACGTTTGTCATGTATTAGGTACTTGCATGTGTTTGTATCATATTTCCACTTTAAAAAGGCATTTATTGAGAAAAATTTGTCAATATATATCAAACAAAATATTTTCTATCATTTTAATAATACTAATCCAATAAGTCTTGCAATTGATTTGGTCCTCCAGGCCGTTCTTTGTCATTGACATCGAAATCACCACTCTTAAATCGTTGAAATCAGAACCGGCAATTGGAATATGCTGGAGCAGCAGCATTTTACGTTTCTAAAAGTGTCTGATGGACTTCGGCAGCAGATTTCTTCAAATCAAACAAGAAAAGCAATAAATGTCGAAATTGCAATGCCGAAAATGCAATTGTGAGTATTTCAGGATTAAGGTCATTATATACTGAATAACTCAATAATACTAAATGGAAAACTTTCAGAATAACAATAAAGTAATAGTAAATTGGTTAAACCCAAAACCATTGTCATTTATATAGATACTTCGCATGTTTACCAATAGATGTCGCTGATTAAAATACATGCAAGCACCTAATAATAAAGAATATGAAATCTCTTTCGTTAAGACTAATAAAGCACTCTTGTATGTAATCATATTAAGGCTACTAATTCCTAGAGTAGCAATTACAATAATATTGGAATACGTATGTAATTTGAAAAAGTTCAAGAAACAATATAAAATATACCTGCAAAAAATTTTGGATATAATATCATTGAATTATTTATCTTAAGTAAGAGGACAAATTATAAATTCGAAACATTGCTTTTAACCTCATATCAATATTCATTTTTATACCTCTTGGGATTCATGCCTATTGCTAATTATTTATTTACTGTATAAAACTGAATATTAGCTCTTATAATAAATTCTAATTTTTTTACTGCCTAGATTATTCTACTTTTTATTTTCTGGTATAAGAAATATAGAGAAAATATTGTAATCGTTAAAAGATTCGAACTCGAGATGTCGATGAAATTCCATGTTTCAAAAACCCCTGTATTCGAAAAAACGCATTTTTGGCATTGCGCCTGTCTGTCTGTGAACATGAAAACTCGTAAACACTTTGAGCTAGATGGATGAATGGTTTTTATACCGAATGTATGGATTTCTTCCAAGTTTTGAGCGAAATCTATTTTGAGGAATTCTATAATTCCAAATGTAAGTAAACACGATAATTACAAAAAGAAGAAAGCTAGAAGGATAAAATTTGGTACTCGTTTTTATCACTTAGATTGTAGATCCAATCAAATTTTCAATCATATCCATCAAGGCTGACTATTTGTCGATCTGTATTTCTGCATGCGAAAGCGAAGTAACTCATAAACGCAGTGGCTTACACCATGGAAATTTGGTATTGTATCTCGTGATTATAACGGTAGTTTCTTGTCGAATTTTGGCCACACTCTGTCTGAGAAAAGACAACATCCACAAAAGTACACTCGCGATTTATTCAGTCAAAATGTTAGATTCTCACCAATGATCTATATTGCATAAATATTGTTCAGCGAATGCAAATTATTCACGGCCTTTCTCGAGGTGAGTAAGGAGGAGAGTAACACGTTTATTAAGAGTATACGAAAAAAATTGAGAGAGATCACCCCCGTTGATTTAGTCATTTAGTTTTTTTATTTTGCTGTCTCGTAACGTATTTTCGTTTATTTAACATTCTCAATAAACGTAGAATTGTAGCAAATATTTTAACAGCAATATTATATGAAGCACTATTTATATGAAAGCATTAAAAGCTATTCCTATAAAACATGTAAAAGTGCACGATATAAAAAGAAAGTTCTCTCGACTTATTGTTTCTTATTTAGTATACTGGGTGCGGCATAAATTTGTGCAAACTTCAAAAAATCATAATAAAAAAAGTAATGCTCGAAAAAAAATTGCGGTTTGCGGGAATATGCTTAGAGAGCGTCGTTTGGATTTTGTTATTTTTATTAAAAAATGAATTTAAAAATGACCGATAGATGGCGCTCACACGTCATACCGAGATGGTTTGTGCAAATTAGCATAACTATAAAACACAAGATTGGAAATGGATCTGTCATTCGACGCCAGTAGCATGCTATCGCTACCGGATCGAGCATAAGTGGTTAAACTGTTCTAAAAGAACGGTGAATCCGCGACTAAAGCATTGCGCCAATTACGGACGCTGAAAGGAATTAAGACGAAGAAAAACCCAATTTCATTGAATGAGATATTGAATTCAGTTCGCCGTTTTGAGGAAATGGGAAGATTAGAGGATTGTCCACTGAGTGGCTGACCGCGTCCCTGTTATACAAAGGGTCATGAGAAATGTGGCAGCTGAGGCTTCAACTGGAAGTTGCAGTGCACGTGAAGCTGGTAAAGTAATAGGAATTCCGGAAAAGTCGATCCGACGCATTCTGCACGAAATCTTGAAACTGCATCCGTACAAGATAGAGGTATTTCACCAGTTGAAACAAATTGTGAGAAAAGATAAAATGGGTGCTCGCACAAATGGAACGTGACGCAGAATGGTTACTGAACATTATTGTGGACAGATGAATCCCACTTTTCATTGCATGGTGACGTCAATACGCAAAGCAGTCGCATCTGGTCGACATCAAACCCTCGTGCGTACACGATCAAACCACTATATTCTCCGCATGTGACTGTTTCTTGGGGTTTGACTGCATTCTTCATTCTAGGCCCTTTATTTTTTGAAGAGCGTTGTCCTGTATCCGGTTGGAAAACCAGTTCCATCAATGCAGAACGCTATCTTAGGCTTTTGCGTGACTACGTTATGCCTGCTTTGCAGCAAAGACGTGCATTATCTTCCGTCATCTTCATGCAGGATGGTGCCCCGCCCCACGTTGCTAGTTTCGTTAAGACACATTCACTGATAAGCCGAGGATGTAAAAAGGAGTGGCCCTCACGATCGCCAGATCTTGATCCAGCTGACTTTTGGTTGTGGGGATATATAAAGTCTTGTGTATTCCGGAGCTCTCCTGCCACTTTGAAGAATTGAAAGACGCCATTCAATTGGTCGTTGGTGGCATCTATGCCGACATCTCACGAACCTCACTTGCTTAATACCTTGTGGTGGCGGTCATGTTGAGCATCTTTTGCTTTAAAATTAAATTTTTCTAAAATGTTACTGTTCTCTGTTTTCCTGATTTGCATAAACCGTCTCGGTATGACGTGTGAGCGCCATCTATCGGTCATTTTCTAAATACACTTTTTTTTAATGGAAATAACAAAATCCAAAGGGATCCTCTGAACATATAACGCAAACCGCAATTTTTTTCGAGCATTACTTTTTTATTCTATTTTTTAGTAGTTTGCATGAATTAATGCTCACCCGGTACTTACCTTTAGCCATAAGTATAATTTTCATAGAAAAGGGCACCCCTAAAAGGGGCTTTTCTCTGCTTAGATATTCTCTCGAATAACTTGCTGAAGCTATTAGAGAATCAGCTTCTCTCGCTTTCTTTAAAGCATCCTCGAAACAGTGATCTACTGTTGCGTTGATGTACGGTTCCACTTCTAGAATTCTCTCTATGTAGGCCTGAACAACTTCTTCGCTTTTAAGCTGAAAAAAGGAGGAAAAGGGATATTTCAAAATTTTTTGTTTTCAAATAAAAGAAAATGAGACTCTAAGAGAAATCTTACGAATAAAACGAGGATATCAGTATATTTTTTGCTCAGAACTAGCTGAAATTAGTTATTGCTTTTTAAAAAATTATATTAAAATTAAAAGCTTTATTAAATAGAAGTATTCACAAGAAAATAACAAATGTGTAAATGTATTGGAATAATTTGTCATGTTCTAGAGAGAATATAAATTCTTTTATTAAAAAAAACTTTCAAGAAAAGTTTTTAAAAAGTAATTTAGAAATTTAAAAAAATGATTATTTGCTTTATTGGAAATAATTCATTCTACAACCCCTATAAAAGTTTAGAGTAAAAGCTTGAATTGTAAAAAAGGAATTTTAAAAGTGCTTGAATTGTAAATCAAAATTAAGCACTTTTAAAAAGTTCTAAAACGCGCATCTTTTACTTATTTGCACACATTTATAAATTTGAATAAAATATTTTAAAGTTTAACTATGTTCCAAATTTAATTTCCTTTTCCATAATCAAGAAGACGCATTTTTACTAGAGAAAAAAAGCAATTTCAGTGGTAGGTATAATTTCGAATAACATAATTAACCTCATTTTTAAAAAGGAAACTTTCTCTATTATGAAAAAAAAATCGATTGAAATATAACAAAACATTGATAGATATTTAATAGTTTTTCCTGTTGGTGTCATTATCTTGATTATATAATGATAGTTAGATATTGATTTCCTCAGAGGCAATAATGCTCTGTTTCTATCTGACGTCATGATGTTGTTAATTTTATATTTCCACAGAATAAAATCCCTTACTATGGACATACAATTTTAAATCAATAAAAATCTATTATTTATTCTTCGATTTGCTCCTTAACGGTAAGTTAATGAAATCAAATAAAATGAATTGCTCTACATAAAGGATATCTCTGTAGTTTTATTTCTACTCCTAGCAACTTGAAGATAAAGATAAACAGAAATATAAAACGTTATAAAAATATAGCATATGCTAAAACACATGATAATATGTGAAATGTTTACTTCACAAATATGTGTCTTCCTACATGACACTTCTTAAAGTAAAACCATAATTCATTAGTGCAATTACCTTTCCTTCTCGAATTTCTTGTGCCAGTTTAGTAGCAGATTTCAGTAAGAGTGGATTTCTAACAGGAGGCACAATTTTGCCTTTGGTTCCAAGCTTTATTGACAATACAAAACGCCATATGCAACGAAAAGTATTAACCAAAATGTGAAAACACCAGTACCAGAATGTTTTCTTCATCTTCGCAAGCTATCTAGAATGAAATTATCAAGTTAAACATGAAAAATAGTGAAAAAAACAACATGAAAATACGTATTATTAAGACTTTGGTGTGTCTTTTTACTTTCTCATATACGTAATATAGAGAAAATAAAATAATTGTAAAAAAATTCGAATTCGACATTTTGACAAACGACATTTTTTTTTCAAAAAACACATTTTTGAAAAATGTGCATCTCTCTGTGACAAAGTTAACTCAAAAATCATTTGATCTAGACGATTGAAATTTGCAATAACGGATCGACAGTCTGTCGGTCTGTGTTTTCAGAAATAAATAAACGCGATAATTCAAAACCGCAATGACTTAAATATATCAAATTCGATATGAAAAATTGCAATTTTGTGTCAAATTTTTGTTTCAATCGGTTGAGAAAAACACGTCTAAGTCACAGATTTGATTTTCCGATACTATTAATCCTTCCGATACTTAAAATCCTTTGACTCGCTGTGGTTTCAAAGAGAAACCACCACTTTCTAAAAATTATTTCTAAACGCGCGGTGATTTCTGTTCGAAACCAAAGGCTCTAAAATAATATTCTAACTTGAATAATTGCCTATAGATGTTAGCACTCTAGTTTATATCCTTCTTACAAAAAAAAGTGTCATTTTTCATGTCTTTTCTCAATATTTTCAATTTTTTTTTTCAACAAGCAAAAAATAAACGAACTAAAATGCATTCATAAATTTGTTGTATAAAAGCTGTCTGCAACATATACATTTTTTCAAATCAAATCGCGAAAGAAAAGTTCTTCATCCTTGATATCTTTTTAGGTGGTTTCAGAGACATACCAACGCGCGCCTGCGGCATGCGATTCTCTACCACTTGAAACGCTTTAGCGAAACAGCTCTGTTTTTCTTCCCCTGGCTCTCTTAGTCAAGTGGCTGATAATTTATGGGAGTTTTGCCATGAGTTTTGTGGGGGAGGAATTTATTTACATATGAGTAAGGTTTATATGAATAGGTTGGTTGAAATTTTCACTTTTCAGTTGAGTTCTTCCTAGCATTAGCAAACAACCATATTATGGGAATGTTAAATATATTTTCTTTTGCAGTATAATTTTCTTAATTTTTAAATGATTAATTTAAATATTATGTTTCTTCATAACTTGAATATAATGTTGATTGTATTTAAAGTCTAAATAACACGTAAAGAACTAGTCCTTGTTAGCTTTATTTGAGGATGACTGGTTATTAAAATAGTTTGTTTTTCTTTTATATATATATTTTTTCATGTTGTAAGATTGTATAAGTAATTTTAAATGATAATATTGTATGTTTAAGTATTTTTCATTCATAAATAATGAATAATTATTTTACAAAACGAATTTAAAAGTATTAATTATTTATAAGAAGAATGTCATAGGTGCGTGGTGGTACTCCAGTGAAACCATCCTCCCCTTCGTGGTGCAGTCCATTATAATATTTTTAAAGGTATTTTCTCTTCTCTTAGACCCTAAACATGTAAATTAATAACATAATTTTTAAAAATTTAGAAAATTTATTTTTGTGTGCTTTAAAGGTTTAACCACATTGTACGGATTAATAACTCACCAAAGATAATACTCTAGATTCAGTAAAAATGCCAAATCTTGGCCAAAAGTTAATATTTTTTAACTATTGCACACCAGTGCCTTATAAGACGTTATCTGACCTGATAAATTTATTAGAGAGTATGCGTGAAAGTTTTGCGAAGACCACTCCTGTTGGTTTTATCTTATTGAAATATATTCAAAATATCGTTTAAACATTTGTCCGCAACTTGCCTCAATTTCTAGTGGAATATTATAATTAAATTTTTTTAAAAATTCTTAAGAGAAATTTTTTTGTATCTTAAAGAATCAAAAACTTTTTTTTATCACACCCTTCTTTTTTAATCAGAAGAATTTAGATAACTTTTTGAAAATTCCTTTATCTTTACTTTTAGGTACATTCTTAAGGTAAGTAATAAATAATACCTCTCTTTTAGATATTAAGCATATTCTGAATAGGAAGACTACGTATCGCAATGATTCTCACGACATAACTTCAGGAAAAATTTTGCGGATCTTCACCGTAGCCTTAGAACCCAGAATCAGCCTCCATCACTTTGGGAATGTTAGAGAGTTGGTATTTTCAAATTCCCATAATTTGTTTCAGATTGAAGAGAGAAAAATAAATCTAATGAAGCGAATTAGTGTCCAATTTAGAGAAAATATTTATCATGAAACTGACAACTATAGTGATCAACTAATTTATTAATTATACCAATTATCTTGTCAAAAAACAAAAAATAGGTTCATGTTTTAATTTTTAATCATATTTTGAAATATTTATTATGAGAAGAATAATTTTCTGTATAATTCGCCATTTTGGGCAATAAACGTAAATTTTGTTACTGAAATGTATTTTTGAAATGAACCTTGTTGTTACAGAACCTAGCTAATCTGCAGTCCTTTAGTTTTATGTTTTTATATCTGCAAATTACTGCGAATATAACGTATTAAAAAAGCAGATAACCGTTATAACTTACTACCAAGTATGGATATTATAGTATTAAACGCATAAAACCGCCACGGATCTTGTGTATCTATTGACAGTATTTGCAAATAACACGTTTATGTACTAACTGCATGGCATTAAACCGAAAGTCCACCAATGTAGTTAATACTCAAGTATTGAAGTATATATATATATGTGATTATTTTTCACTCCAATTAATAGTTATAATTGAAACATTCAGAAGCACAATAGATGAGATCTTAATTTTAATTATAAAAAGCAGATGAATTTTCCTTCTTATATAATTGAAAATTTAATCGATAAATTCTTACTTTCTACTTTCTATTACTACTTACTTATTATTACTTACTTTACGTACTTACTTTCTATCATTTATTTTTTGTATTTTAAAAAAAATTGAGAAAATTGAAAACGATAATTAATTTCTTTTATATGTTTAGAAAACAGGCGATGAAGTTTTTAGTTCTTGCTAACAGTACTGAATTTTTGGCATTTGTTTAAAAATTTCAAGAATATAAATTTATGATCACAATATTTTCTCTATATTTCGTACACCTGAAAATAAAATAGGAATTAATTTAGGAATTAAAAAAAATTATCCGAATCCTACATTTGAATATTATTTTTATATTTGTTATCTTAATATTATTTTACAATAAGAAATTTCGTCCAGATATTTTTTTTATATATATTCGCAAACGATTTTTTGCGAATATAAAAATGGTATTTAATCTTTACATATGCATCTTTATATATTACATCGATTTTATGTTATGTAATCTTTAACATAAAATCTTCATCTTGATTTTAGGAGAAAAACGTGTTTACATCGTTCCAATTTCGGTTCACTGAAAAACTTTTCACCTCGAATATAATGAATCTCAGAAAAAGGAAATGCAGTATAGCAAAAATATAAATGTAAACCCACTATGCGTTTTTCTGATTTAAAAGGAAAGAAAAAAATATCCAAGGAACTCCAATTTAAGAAAATATTTTTTCTTTCGGAGCTAAAAATACATTACTTAATTGGCAAAGTCTTTCAAGCAAAATAACTATACAAATATTTAATAATAATTTATAATTTAAGATAACTCTTCTTGACTGATAAGATGATAATCTATAAAAAAATTTACAGGGAAATATGAATATTTGATTGAATAATAAATGAATATGTAGATCTCTTTAATTTACATTTGTAATTAAGAGCTATATATAATACAACAAAAAATTTAATTTTTTTTACCTACCTAATCAAATGGTTGAAATTCAAAGAAAAAATTACGGATATTTGCAATTATTACGATAAAATTACCCATTTGACATGAAAAAAAAAATGGAAACTTCTTTATTTATAGACGCCTTCAAACTCTTTGAATTTCATTGCTGCTCCGAAATTTTTTGCTGAAAGTTTTGCTAAAATTATTTTAAAAAAATTTCCAAAATTTTCATGGCAATTAAATTGGCATAATGAAAATATAATCCTTGAAATTTTAAACTAAATAACCAATTTTGTGCTACAATATGTTTAGATGTTACGATGAAAAAGCTAAATCGTATTCTTGGCCCTAGTTGGCGCTACTGGAAAAACAAGAGGCGCTCACTTGGCTTAAATCGCTGACAGATAACTGTCAGCGGGGTTGTAAAGTGCCATAAGTCGCAACAACATACAAAGCACGATGAAAAATCGTCAAAATTTTGCTTTATTTTAAATTGATTAAAATTTCAAAGGAAAAACGCTGCAGGGTATATTTGAGACGAATATAGTAACTGTAAGTGCACTGTTCTATCTTGTAGGACACATACACATACATATGCACATATTAAGACAAACACTTTACTTTGTAAGAAAAAAACATTTCACTTCTACTAAAATCATTGCTATTATTTTGTCGGTGAGTTTGAATAGTCAATAATAAATATTAAAAATGGTGCATAGAAGGAAAGACACAGAAATTTACATCACAGTTTAAACATATTCTTAAATCTAAAAAATATCAAAAATTTATTCAAAAATAAATATAAATACTCATTTTTCATAATATTTAGAATATTCCATTGTTCATTAAAACTATGCAAAAAAAGTGAATCGTTTAATTTTAGTAACAATTGTTATTCATTTTTTTTTATCAAAATAGAGCACTCGAAATCTTATCGAACATAAAGATATAAGAAAGAAAATGAAATTTATCTGCATCTCATTTCAAAGGTTAGAATTTTAAATAAATTTTATTCACAAAATTTCTTTTTATATCAAAGTCTGCAGAAAATATCAATTTCTCACATTTCATTTTTAATTTTATCTCCTTTAAGCTGGATTCGATCATATAGCTTACTTTTTCACAAGTACTTTAACATATTTCTACATCTAGTTAACAAGTGCAATAAAGTGCATTTTGAACAAAAATATAGTGGAAGACACAGTTGCCAAAAAACATGAATAAATTTTAGAACATTAAAATAAAAAATTTAAACCAAATGATTATTAATATCTTTTAGAAATACCATAAAATAAGAAGTCAAAATTTCAACTCTGAACAAGAGTTATTCATTTATTAGGTACTAGCCGCCTTTGGCGACCAGCCGGTCCGCCAGTATTACCACTCGCTACAATTTTCAATTAAATATTTTAAGTAACTGGTCTCTTAATAGATTCTCAAACAAAACATTTTTAATCTTCAAATTTTGATAGTGATACCAAACTTATACTGTTGTTTAGATCGTTTCGTTCAATTTACTATATATATTTTGCTAATTTGTTGTCATTTCCGGTAAAACTTCAACTTTAATTTAAAGTGGAAATGATAAAATTGCAATTAATATAAAGATATTTTTTAATAAAACCAAGCGTTTTATTTTATTTATCATCTTTATTGTTATTTATTAATTATTATTATTATTGAATATGAGTATTGCAAACAGAATCGCTCGATACTTAAGTCTTATGTGAACTACAAAATATTTTTCATAATTTATGTAATATCTCAAACAATAATTCAACAAAAATTTCTCAGATTCAGTACAAAATTCAGTTTTTAGTTTTGCTTTCAACAGGATTGAAATGAAATCAATAATAATATTTTGTTCCGGCATATAAATATATTTCAAAAATTATGAAGTCTAAATTTAATGCAGTAAGGTATCATATTCTGAGAAATATTCTGTACACACCAAATTTTAAATAAATGAATGAATGTTCCTATTTTCCACGATCAACTAAGACTTATTTATGAAGTTTTGAATGTTAAAAATTTAGAAAAATTCAACATTTTCTTAATATTTGGCCAATTAATCTTGAGAAACCTGCGCGCTGATTGACGTGTTTTCTTAGAAACGATCGATGGAAAATCTAAAATTATCCTTTTTTTATTAAATAGTGATATTCAAATTTTCATTAATCAATAAGTTTAAGTGATTGATTTAGTTGATTGGAAATTAACTCTTTTTATTTAAAATATTAGTGTTTCAAGAACATTTTGTTATTCGTAATTTCCACAGCATACGTTTAATGTAAAATCAACAATTCGTTATTTATTAGAGCATTTATTAAATCAAGTTACATAATATATAATCATTTTTCATTTAGACCATTTTAGCAGATCTGTGACTTACTAAAGGTTTACAAATCAGCTGTGTGGCCGTGATTTGAATGGATATCCTGTTCATATTAAACAAAACTTGCCTTAAAATATAACTGATTTATTGGATTAATAATATAGAGAGTGTAAAAGATCATAAAATAATTTTTCTTGAATTTATTTTTTATTTTTCTTGAATTTATATTTTTGGAAGTTATAGCAGAAACACGTCAAAATTTCGCTTAATTTTTAAATAAATAAAATTCTAGTTAAAAATTCGAAAAAATAACCCCAGGTGCACATTCCGGGCCTCCAATGTATACACGTGCCAAATTAGGTAGCTGTAGGTTGAATGGCCTGGCCTGTAGAGCGTCAACATACACACACATACAAACACATTGAATTTTATTATAAGTATAGATATAGATTATCTGCGATACTTCAAATTTCTAGAAAATTCTTTTTCCATAGCAAGATGCTGTTTTTGGATGGAGGATCTTTTTGGTAAATTCTTCTGAAATTTCTCTGTGCTTGCACTATCGATTTCGTTTCTATGAACCACCATAAAATCAGTGCTTTCTCTTGTGTTGTATGCATTCTCCTTAATATCCACTCGAATAAAACATCACATACAAAAATACTACATAGAACAAACACATAAAAAGTAAACATAACATTTCAATAGTTGCCAAAAACAAAAGAGAGAAAAATGCAATTAATAAGCAGACGATATTTAGAAAAGTACAGATATTTAGACTGGAAAATGAAATTATTTGAAATTAACTACACGCGCAGACGATATTTACAAAAGTAAAAATATTCAAACCTGAAAAGGAAAATATATGAGTTATTCCATCAATAAATGCCATAAGTTTGTTTATATCTTCATTATTTTATGAGTCATTAGACATCAAAATGGGTCCGGGACTAAATAAACACTCTGTATAGAGAGTGTAAAAGATAATAAAATAATTTTTCTTGAATTTATTTTTTAGAAAAAATAATATTTCATATTTCTTTACTTTCCTACAAACACCTGCCGAAAATTATATTTTTGCAGTTTCATTTCCAAAAAGACTCAATTTTTTTTAAAATTGGAGCTTTAATCAATGTGATGGCAACACTTTGAAAAAAGCTAATTTTTTCCCATGAATGCGAAACGTGATTAATTTTAATTTTTATTTTTTACGAAAAAAATTATTGAAAAACATAGTTAAAATATTTATTTAAAAATTCATTAAAAATAGAAAATTAATTTTAAGATTAAAACATTAGTATCATTTAAAAGATACATTTTTGATCTTTAACTTTATGTAAAAATCTTTTTTGTGTGGTAATATTTTCGGAAGTTATAGCAGAAATACGTCAAAATTTCGCTTAATTTTTAAATAAATAAAATTAAAAATTTGAAAAAATAACCCCCAGGTGCACATTCCCGGCCTCCAAGGTATACACATACCAAATTTGGTAGCTGTAGGTTGAATGGTCTGGCCTGTAGAGCGCCAACACACACACACACACACACACACACATTGTGCTTTATTATAAGTATAGATAAAAACATCTCCACAATGTTTCTCGACTTCATTCCTAGATAACTTCTATTTAAAAATCTGGCAATTATTCAATCAATTTGCTTAAATTAAATCTTTTCAGGATGCAAGTTGCCATCAGTAAGAATTTTAATATATTAATAATTAATTAAAATATCATGTTAAATTTATAAAATTCATTAAAACAAGAGAATCATCTGATTAATTATTTATTTCTTTTTTCAAGAATATACAAAACCATCGGGAATGGTTTCGAAAAGACTTTTTCACATAATCTCTAATAAAAGTGTTATCCTAGAATACACCTTGTAAACTTTAACGGCTTTATACAATTATAAACTTATTAAAGTAAAATAACAATTCCTGCTTAATGTTTGGGTGAGCGTTGCACTTTTTTTTATCAATTTTTGAGGATATTAATTTTTTATTGACTTCATTCTTAAATTCACAGTTCTTTTACAAATGGACGGGATGGTGACACATTATTAGTAAGTAAACTATACTGAAAGTTTGAGGGCCATTTTCTCGAAATTGGTTGGCTATTGCTCTTTAATATTTTAAGAAATGATTCTAAAGACACACTGCCATTTTATTCAATTCCGTCCCGAACATAATTTTAAACCCCGTGTCCTCTCCTTATTAGTAAGATATGATAGATGAATTGCTTAAAATATAAAAGAAAAGTAATTTCATTCGAACATCCATAGTGATTGGTGAGGGATTTGAAGTGTCTACTCAAAAAACGAGAGAGAGCCGTTTGCTGTCTTCTAGAGACATTCAGACAGTGGCACCAACCGGGACTCTTACCAAAGTACCAAGGGTGAGAAGGTGGGACTCTCCAAACTGAACTCGACTCCATCTTTTTGATAGAGGAGATTTCAAAATAAGTTAGTATTGCATCATCATGAAATATGTCAGCTGAGGCAGCATACAAAATATACAAAGACAAAGTATAATAATTTTCAATAAATTAGAACTGGAAATTTTATTGAATCTTCACGTTTCATATCTTCCTGAGTGGAATAAGCATATTTTGGAATATTTCCAGTCTATCGACGAACAGGTTAACTCTAAAAGCCTTGAGTTAAACGGATTAAATTTGATATATGATCTTTACTTGAAACTTGTAGATTTCTATTAAGTGTTGAAGGAAATCGATTAGAAAAAGTTCAGTCTGCTTAGCTGCCCGAATATAAATGTAAACTATAACTTTAAAACTAAACAAGCTAGATTAATAAAATTGAATACACTGATTCTTCATCTAAACAATGGCTATGAAACCAAATCTGAAGAAGGGCTGACTGTTTGTCTATCAGTATTTCAGCATGCATGCAAATGTGATATCTCAAAAATGCAACATTTTAGATATATGAAATTTGATACACAGCATCTAAAAATCTTTTAATAAATTTTGAGACAAATTTATTATAGATTTGACTGTCTGTCGGTTTGTACTTTTGCGTGTATGTAAAAGTGGCAATTGAAAAACACAAAGATTTAAATAAATGAAGTTTACTATGTGATCTATTTATTATAACTGTTTCTGTATGGAATTTTGATCTAAATTGGGCATCAAACAAGCGTTCATTCCGGACACGTGTCCTTCTTCAATATATTTGGAAGCACAAAATTCTCACAACCTGAACTCTAGAAATAAAAATCAGAGCACTCTTAACGACTATAACCTGCTATAATTCCATGCTAAGAAAGGGGAGGAATATAAATTTTATTGGAATATGTTAGAATTTTCTGGAAGAACACTCCCGTTGGTTCTTATTGTTATTCTACTCTTACTAGACAGAATGACGGTAAAAATTTTCAATTAACTTAAAAATAATTATGAATTTTGTATAGTTTTTAAAATACGGTTGGGTTAATTATTGGTTTAATATAATCATCTTTATGTTTAAGTTTTGATTTCGTCTACCAATTTTTGTATTCAGCTATATAATTTAATTTAATTTGTGCTAAAACTATCCTTTATAACAAATCATATTTAATATTCAAAACTCCTATATGATTCATACCCTCAATCAAATTAAATGATTAATTCTCTATTATCTATTAAATATAATAAAGATCGTGTTCTCTAAGTAGATAAAAATGTGATCACAAGTGAGAATCTACTGGCGTTCGCAGTAACTAAGTGTTAAATTTTCATAAAAAAAATTTTTAGCATTTCTAGTTTCTCTAAATAAGAATTATTCCTCTGAAATGGCCAAAGAAAAAATACGTAATGTTGATCAAAGGTATAACATGGTACAATTTCGCATTAAACTGCTTTAACTGATTTTTTTGGTAAAAAAAACAGAGTTTGTATTAAATAAGATTATTAGTCTGTCTATTATATATATATAACCTAATATCATTTCTTAAAACAATCAAAAAATGTTATGAGGCAAAAAATAATATTACTTACTTTCTACAGCTGAAATCAGAGTATTATTTTGTTCAGCACAGATCAATTTCCTTTTCAAACAATAACTAATTAAATTAAGCTTTTGGTGAATAATCTTTGCATTAAATACGCCAACTTTCAAATTTTGTCACCATTTGGCAGTATAGATTTAAGTATTCCGAGTGCATTAATTGAATCGCTCAACGGAATTATTATTTTTCCTTGCTTTCTTCATTCATTTTTGTGTTGCTATAAACTTTAATGTTCTAAATATACAATTATAATGATTTTATCTTCATTGTTATCACAATTCTTTGCCAGTTATTATCAAGTGTGACCGAAAATTTCTTACTGATATAAAGCTGATAATAGAGAAAAAAGAAAGAACATGTTACTGCCATTAATTTATAATGAAAATTCTAATTTTCTCTTCTTTTTTCTGGCTTATTTCCAAGTGTGGAGATGGCCCTTTTAGATGAATAAAATTCGAAATTATGTATGTTTCAAAATTCTGAAATAAATTTTTTAAAATGTAATTTTTTTTATTGTCAGATATGCAAAAGAATTGAGCAGAGATGACGCTTTTCTGATATTATATACAAGGAGTGTTCAAATGAAAAGGTACGAAACGACACTGTGGGTATAAATGAAGACTTTATTCAAAGTATACATCATAGGCCTGGGCACAATGATGTCATTGATTCACCTGCCGAAGGATACCTTGTTCCCAGAATTTCTGTAGACTTGACGAGACCCAGACCTTCAGAGCGTCTTTGAGTTCGTCATCCGAGTTGAAGCGCTTCGCTTTCAGATGTTTTTTCAGGGGACCAAACACGTGAAAATTATAGGGCGGCATGTCCGAGCTGTAGGGCGGACGGTCAAGCTGCTGCCACTTGAACTTGGTCAGTTCCACATGTGTGTCCATGGAGACGTGTGGACGTGCGTTATCATGGAGCAAAACCACACCCTTCGTGAGTTGCCCCGGTTTTTTGTTCTTGATGGACCTGCGTAGTCTTTGGGATGTCTCACAGTACACATCGGAGTTAATGTTCTTCTGTACTCGAGGAATTCAGCAAGTAGCGGACCTTGGGAGGCGCTTTTTATAGGAGCCTCTGCACTCTAGTCAATGCACACAATGAAAAGTACTTATGAAACACAATTAAATTGTCACAATTTTATTGTCTGACAATTTATGAATTATATACATATTCCACAAATTTAATGAATATAAACATGAAGTTATATTTAAAAGATTTAATAGAAAATAAATACAGGATAGCCATAAAATAATTTTCCCTGTTTAGTGATTTCTGCATCTAAAATGGATGAACTAAATGAAACTGCAATTCATATACAGACTGTGAAAGGCATGGGAAGATGAATTCCTCAGAAAAAATTAGTACCTAGAAGATGCTGATAGGGGAAATATTGATGCTGTGGAAGTACATTCATGAATAAATTCATGAAACTTGCATAAAATAATCTTTTATTCATCAATATAAAGATCCCCTGGGCACCGTACAACATTTTCAATATTCTGCCCTTCCCTATATACAACACATTGCATACGGTGTATGGCGTTCTCCACTGCTTCGTGTAAACTGTCAGTTTTGATCCTCATAACAGCTCGTCTTATGTCTCAAGACACGCAGGTTTGCTTAAAAGCAGGCACGGCATTACAGTGTCTAGTGTACTGGATGGTCTCCCTGAAACTTTCTCGCATACTTTCCAATAAGAACTTTCCCCTTCCTTCGCATGAATAAGAGCGCGTATTACTTACAGGACATTGGTGATAATCTTGAATTAAACATTTAAACGAAATCTACTTTTGATCAAAATTAGCTTATTCTTTTCTTAATATTTGTTAGAGATTTAAATATCGTTACAACAATAACTATCATTGTTAAAAATTATATTTAGAAATATTTATTAAAATTTAAAAGAAATAATTGCTTGTCAAGGAAGTTGCAGTAACTGTGTATTAAATAATATTTGCACTAACTGAATATTACATAACATTTGCAGTAATTGAAAATTAAATATTTAGAATTCTAAGATCACATTAAAAATCTTGTTTTGTAAATAACGTGTTTCGAATTTAATATGGGATAATCTCTGAATTTACCTCTTAGTAATAAAAAATGTATTGTAATCTTAAATATTTATTCATTAGCTAAACTTTTTTTTCTACTTTAATCTATTAAATAAATTATCAATCTTATCTTGTTATGTTTATTTATTTATGCGCAGTTGTAGAAAAAAGACCTATCACGCTTCCTTCTAACATCGCTGATCATACATAGTGCACATAATAATACAGTTCAATATTTGGCGTGTCCATAAAGGAGTAAAAAAGTTATTTTGAATCGATTAGCAGTTTCATTAGTGATAAGTATTTTTTTGCACATAAACATATTATTTATAAGTATTTTTTTTTTTTGAAAAATTGACAGGTAGTTTGACATGACAATCAAATCAAATAAAGATTATTCGATTTTTTTTTCATCATTCAAAAAGTTTTTAAAAGCTTCCCCATTTATTCTTTCTATATTATTTCGATTTTTATGAAAGATGCCTTTTTTGCTATTAAGATAAATTAATAACGCTTCTTCAAAGAAATCAATACTTTCTATTGATGCAGTTTAAAGGACAAAAACTGAGGATTTTTATCAGCTTGTCAGGATATTCAATAACCGTCTAAAAAATATCGACACCACTAGATTTTCCATATATATATATATTGCTGAAATCAATTTCAGAAAAATTAAATTTTTTAACCAGATTTAAAATTTAAAGAATAGAATTTGCTGAACAATACGCCGATAAAATTTAATTTATATTAAACATACCCATGATACTGCGGAGAATCTAATAGAGAGATAAACGAACAATCTTTTAAAACTTGTGAATCTGCTTTTCTTACTGATTTAAGATTGAAATTATTGTTTGAACTTCATCATATTCTACATTTATATATATAGGACTTTGAATAAAGTTAAATAACATCAGTGCTTAACTATGTCAAAGCATGCATCACTATTCCAAAGAAAATATCCAATTCAAACAGCATTATAAATATATTTTTTACTTCTTTCGCTTCACCTTTGTAGCAGTACGTTCACCCACCTTGGCCAACTCAACATGCTTTGAAAAACTAAGTTTATTGGTGTCTCAATTTATAATCACATTTCAAAGTGTCATTAATGCATCAGTGATAGTTCACGCTCTATCTGTTTCATCGGGAATGGTGTTTGGATACGCCATAATGAATATATTGTCCATCATTCATCGATATTTTCTGTGTCATAATTCCTTTCGGATTGGTTTAATAACTAAACTCCTTTCGGATTTCAACGTCAAAAACGATAAACGCTTTCAGAAACAGATTTACTTCCTTATGGTATGTTTCATTCCTTATTATTTAATAGTTATAGCAATGACAACTGTAGCCTTCTTTCGGAATCCAGAAAGCTTTGCAGACCCAACAATATTTGGGTTCCAATTTCCTGACCAAATTGTTGTCAGAATAATATATCTAATAGCTACCATTTCTCAAATTATATTCTTTTCGATGCCAGTAAATATATTTATCTTATTTTATGTCTCCGTGTGCCATGAGATCAGCCATGCTTTTAATTCATACAAAGAAATTACGATGATTCAATCATCCCGAAACTTCCTGCGACTAATGAAAATCTACAAGTCTTTGACAAATCTAGTGTCCGATGTGGATGGTCATCTCAATTGCATTGTGTTTTGGGCAGCTCTTTCAAATACATTTTCGCTCTATTTTGGTATCGTCGGTTTTTCTCATACTAACATTGAAGAGAAAATAGGTGCATCCGCAATGATCCTGTTTAACACTCTAACGTTCTTTTTGATGTGCGTTTGGGCCGACAGAGTGTCGTGTTCTGCATCAGCTATAGCACGTGAAGCACACTGGCTTTCAGAAAACAAGAATAATTCTTCTATAACGCACATTCGTTATCTCTTTGCAGTGAATCAAGATGTGCATCTTTCTATCTGGGGTTTTTTACCCTTAAGAAAAGGTTTCATTTTTGCTTCTATCGGGACTATGATCACGTATTCTGTCCTGATAAAAGATATTCTAAAGTATCAATAAATAATGATACCATCTTCTTTCATTGGGGGGGGGGGGGGAATGCGAAGAATGCATTAAACACTTTGTTGTAGACTGCTTTGTTGATTTATATCGTTCAATGTGATCGTGATTCGATTGCAGCAAAATATTTAAGCTAAAATTTCAAATTGTATTAAAGAAATATGAAGGCAAAATATCTAAAAACAAAAATATTTATTAACTATATATCACAGACTAAATTATGCAAGTGTTTGAATCTGAAAACAGATAATCGAAACAATTTGCATTTCTTATAGATAATATCTCGATAATCGCAATCACAAAGGATCATTCCCATCTTGAATTAAGATCCGATGTGACCATCGTAACGAAAATATAGGCGGAAACTGAAGGTGGAGCTTAATTGCCATATCCGGCTTTGGCCAATCCCTTCCGTAAAAATTGTATTCCATCTCGATGTGGCAGTAACTCAACCCCGCATAATTAATATATACTTCAAGAAAGCGAGAACCTGCTTGCTATTGCATTAATTACACATTCACGTGCTTGTGGTACCTCCCAAATGAGACAATGGTGCAGTAAATTGGATATGAAGACACACTAACATCATTAATAAAAAAGCGTAGCATGTTTTGAAAAAACATTTTTTTTTTTTTGCCTAGCAATTATATTTTATTCATAATATCATGAATTCATCGATGCAATCATTTTCGTAAGTTTATTGGTTCCTTTTTATTTTTTAATTGAAAAAATAAATAAATAAATGATTTTACAATCACAATTTCTCTTATTTACAATTTTGTTACTAATATTAAATGCCATTCTAAAATTCCATATGGTTGTTTAAAATATTCTCAGTTCCAAAAATATTTGATGAAAAGATCGAGAGATTATACTTATTATTATTATTTTCTTTTTATACATAATCTTATAGAAAAAAAGGAATTACTACATTTCTAAAAATTACAGCTTATTCTAAGAAAAATTATGTTATATATTCCATTCATGAAGGAAACTGCTAAGATGAATATTATTTATGTTATTTTAAGAAACAATCTACTGCAATTTTTTAAATAACTTTTAATGGATATTTCATTATTTTTATAAAAATAAGCTAACAAAAATATGCTCTCTCTATTATATTTTCTGTGATTTATTATTCATAAGACAGCTAATGAGAAAATATATTTTTACTTTTTATGCATAATTTGACACTAGCATATCTTAATCTCTGAAGATCAATGAAAATTCCAACTAATTAACTATATCTCAAGCTCTGCTTTAAAAAATGTTCTTTTTTGCATTTGCTTTTTATTACTAGTACCTGCAACAGAAAGATGGAAGAATTATTTTTTTATACACACACACAAAAGAATTATTCCATTCTTCAGTTTTCCATATTCTTTAATAGAATTATTTTTTGGGCTAATTAATAATGGATTCTATCTTCCAAATTCTTAAAAGTTAGAATTTAAATTGAAAATTTCGAAATGTTTATTCACAGCTAATTTAACATAGTTCTCATAGATTTTAAATTTTTATTTTCAACAAAAATGAACAGTATTTAATTGAATTAACCTCCGTGAGTTCGAAAAATACACAAGAATTATCTTATCAATTATCTTATGAAATATTAAGGAACAAAGCTACGTCTGAGTAATTACTGCGAATAAAAATATTGCAAACTCGAAAGTTAAAAAATAAACTTGAATATTAGATAGTTAATTTTTGTAAGTAAGCAGACGATAATTGAACTAAACAGTAAAAGAAAAAGATTAAATCTCAGAAAAGAAAAAAGAATTCAAATAGACACGAAAGCAATAAATATTTTTAAAAAGATATATTTGTGGCATTATAAATATGGTGAAAAATATTGTATTCTTGTGACTTATACATAATTCTTGTGACTTATAAATTGTATTCTTGTGACTTATACATAAGTGCACAGAGAAAAAGAATTCTTTTTCTGTAACTAGATGCAGGGAAAAAAACGAATGTCAAAGATTTAACCTTTTACTCCAAACGATAAAATATTAATTGCTGGAACAAAATTAAATATGACAGAAAGTCAGTAATATAAAAAATGGCAATATAGCATCGAACTAATACAAGCATATTATTGAATTGGAAATATACAGCGAATAAACTGCAAAACAAAAAAATAATGATTTGGCAGCAGCAGTAGAACACTTAAACTTAATTCTAAGAAATCAAATCGTTCAGAATTCTTTTTT
>JAPMOR010032266.1:0-12034 GCA_026543865.1 Argiope aurantia | reverse complement strand
GATTTGACATTTTTAATTTCCTTTATTCTGTGTTATTTTATTTAAAAAGTACTTCAGAATGAATCTGAAAGATCGAATTATTAAAAATGTTTAATTTTAAATGCATAAAACATTAGGAAAATAAACAGAATCGTTTGAAATAATCGGCCGAAAAATGTTAACCGTAGCCTCATTACTGTTGAGGAAAAAAACTGAAGCCTTACTCATTTGGCGGTGGGGAAAATGGAAGATCTTTTGGCGGGAAAGTTAGTTTTTAATTAATAATTAAAATTCTATTTAAAAATTCAAAAAAAGGGACACTAGGTGCACATTCCCGACCTCTAAGGTATACATGTACCAAATTTGGTAGCTGTAGGTCAAATGGCCTGGCCTGTAGAGCGCCAACACACACACACACACACACATTGAGCTTTATTTATAAGTATAGATTAAGGACATAAGATTTATACAGCTTACTTACAATGTAACATATAGATTCTGAATTTATTATCTTTGCTTATCGATTTTATTTAAAATTACAATCATTATTTCACTGCCAACCTAACATTCAAGGTTTTTCTTAAGCTAAAACGCATTTAAAAGTTCAAAGGATCATTAGAAAAGCCTGTTTCATTTTGTAGCTGTAGCCAGTAAAATTATTTTTCAACTGTAGCAAATTCAATGCGACTTCGGGTCAAAAATAAGTACGCCCATTTGAAACAACCCTATAAATATATCTTCTATTGCTTTCGTTTCAGTTTGGTGAAGGGATTACGCACAATTTCCGATAAATTAACCCTTTGTGAAAAACTAGTTTTCTGCCTATCTTATGTATTAAACATCTACCAAAGCATCATTATAGCATCAATGACGATTGATTCTTTGAATTCATCTATATTAATGCTTGGATATATCTTGATAAATGTGCTCTCTATAATTCATTTCTTGTTTCACAGTTACTTTCGATTTGGTACAGTAGTATTATGCTCCAGCTTCAGCATCCATTAGAATAAACTTTTCCAGAAGCAAGTTTATTTCCTGATGAGTTGTTTCATTCCTTATTATTTATTTGTTGTAGCAGGAACCATTTCAGCTTTCTATCGGATTTCAGATTAATTTTCAGAAATAAGAATATTCGCCCTTTAATTTTCAGATTAAAAAAATCGAGAATCTTATTAAACTAATCACTAGCATTTTCCAAAACATATTTTTTTCGCTGCCTGTGAATACATTTATCTTATATGTCATGATATTAGTCAGGCTTTTATTGAATACAAAGGACTCATGATAAGTCAATCGAAACCAAACTACCAATACTTGATGAAGATTTATAATTCTTTAAGAAACATTGTGTCAGAAGTAGATAGTCATCTTAACTGCGAAGTACTTTGGGCAGCACTTTCAAATGTTTTCTACCTGTATTTTGGGATAATTGCATTGACACAACAGGATTTATTAATAGAGCAACTGGTTTGTACTTGTGCAATCATTCTGTTTAGTAGTTTAATGTTCGTTCTGATCTGTTTCTGAGGTGACAAAGTATTGTGTCCAGCTGCAGCTAGGGATTGCAATACCGGTATACCTGGATACCGAATACCGGTATTTTGAGCCATTTGTACAATTTTTTAATACCGGTATTCACAAGTTTAAATACCGGTTTTTAGGTATTTACTAGAAATTTTTAAAATTGTCTCCACTATATGTGCAAGGATCGCCAACATAGCAAAATTGTATACGTTTTTGTTTTTATGTTACCCTAACGGGCAAAATTAATTATCTAATTAATGGCGTAATTAATTGCTTAAATCTAAATTAGCGAAACATGGATTATCCCTGAAAGAAGATATTGTAATCATAACGACTGATGGAGCAGTTGTTGGAAAGTTGATTGGAGCAAATCAGCAATTGTGCTATGCTCATGGGAATTCAATTAGGAGTAATAGATGTATTAAACAAAAAAAAACAAATAACAGAAGAATCCAAATACTGTGTATATAGAAACTTCGGAATCCAACTTTGAAGAGAGTAAGAGTGTGAGTGATATTGACAATGAAGATAATGATAATGTAATTGCTGAAGAAGATATTGCTAGTGAGGATGAAATATTTACCCATCAAGAATCGCTTCCTATAATTTATAAAGTTCGAAAAATCGTTGAGATATTTAAATGTTCCCCTATAAAAAATGACATATTACCAAAATATATACTAACTGAAAATAAAACAATATATGTTAATATTAGATTCTAAAACACGTTGGAAAAGTTTACTCCTAATGATGGAACGATTTTTGAAACTGGGAAATCCAATACAAAAAGCAATACTCGACTTAAACCTTCAAATTAATTTTTCAGATAGTGAATTCGATTTCATATCAAGAACTGTATCAGCTCTACTTCCAATAAAACTGACAATTGAGGCATTATGTCGGAGAGATACTAATTAATTAACAGCTAATGCGACAATAAATTTCAAGTTGCAGTCACTGAAAGAAGAGCACACATCACTATCTGAAGAATTATATATTACATTGAAAAATTGCACAGAAGAAAGGCATACCGAAATAGAAAATGTCTTATGGTATTTACATAATTATAATGATTTTAAAAATGAAAATGAAAAAGAAGAAAAGAAAATAACCAATTCAAATCTGGTTAAATTTATAGTAAATTTTCTTAAAATTTTTGACCCCCAAACCTATCCACATTCAGAAGAATTCGGTTCAGTTATCGAAGATCATGATGCCACTAATGTCGATAATGAAAAGGAATTCTATTGGACAAAAATTAGAATTAGCGATAAATAAAAAATTAAAAAAATCAACGAACCAAAATACAATACAGAAATCAGCTATATCCAAAACCATCCGACGAGAAATCGATTAATTTGAAGATGAGGTATTTGGAGGTAAATACTTGGAAAAAGTATATCGCGCATCGCTAACAGTACCACCAACTAGCGTAGATGCTAAAAGAGCGTTTTCGACAGCTGGTAATTTTTACACAAGATTACTTTTCGGGCTTAATGACAATACAATTGATGCATTATGTTTTTTAAGATCACATTTCAAAAATTTGTAATAGTACCACAGACTGAATAGTGATATTTACACTTTTTTTGTGTTCTTTATATACTGCTTGATCCTTTACTTTTTGTGATTCTTTATATACTGTTTGTTCCTTTACTTTTTTTGTGATTCCTTATATACTGTTATAATTTATAAGTTACTAATTATTTTTGTGATATTTACACTTTCTAATAAAACTGGCAAATAAAACAAAGAAACACCTGTGTTTTCTTTCTTTTTCTAAAATTTCTAATACCGGGATTAAAACCGATATCCCGGTATTAAGAACTAAAAAATACCGAATACCGGTATTGAAATTTTGGTCCGGTATTGCAATCCCTAGGTGCAGCTGTTTCTTTTGAAGCTCACTGCTTGCCAAAAAGTGCAAATTCACCTGTAATTCACATACGCTACCATTTTGCAGTGAATCGAGACGTGCATCGTTCTGTTTGGGTTTTTGGCCTTAAGAAAAGGTTTCTTTTTTTGCTTCTGCTGGGACTATGATCACGTATTCTGTGCCGATAAAAGATATTATAAAAACATCTACAAACAATGATATCTAAAATCTTCTTCTTTGAATAAAATCACCACAATGTGTCTGAAATGTATCTTCTATGCTGTGTGGTTAATCTATATAGTTTAGAGTAACAAAAAAATTACACTAATATTTTAAATTTTATTTATGACAGTATCAGATAGCAGAAAGATTAAAATCAAGCCTAAGATTTGTTAAAAACCCTCAGAATATATGGCGGTTCATGAAAATATGAAGAATCCTAGAATCATAATTTAAGACAGGAAGTACAATATTCTTTTTCTGACATGTATGTTACAAAGGAATCTTTAAAAAGCCAATATTATGTCGGAATGTCTAGACAAATAGAATTAATGAATATTTCTGGTAAAATGAATAAGTTTTTCAAAAATTTTATCTGAAGAATAGATTTCTTAATTTCTACAGAATGGGATTATTTTCACCTGATTCAATGTCAGAAGCTCGTTTATCTGTTTTGAAATATGACATCTGTGAAAAAGTTTATAGATTCTTTGGTCTCATCTGATTAGTCCAACCTATTCTTTTAAGCCGATTCGGTTTATTTATTTAATTATTTTGGAGGAAGAAATCTCATGGATTTGGAGTACGATGCTCCCAGGGATGCTGCTAAGCATAATATTCCATGCAATTTCTTTTTTATGCAATATAATTCGTATTTCATTACAAATTTTTGACAACAGTTACGCATATCAATTTTTTATTCATTGAAATAGAACATTGAAAATATCTGACAAATAAGTGAAATCTCTTTTTACGCAATGAATCTTAGCGTCATTTAATACTAGCTTCTAAAAATCACTTGAGCAAAAGTTAGGAGCTAAGTTATAAATAATGATCTATTCATTGGTTTTAAAGTATGTTACAGCACACGCTTCGTTCGATTCTAAATTTATTGCTGTCATATGAAAAGAGACTTCATTATGAAACCTCATTAAGATTTCCTTTCATTTTGGCTTACATTCTCCTTCTCTAGTTTATGCTGGTTGCATTTAGAAAGCCGATATAAATAAAGACATGAATCAAAACTAGCTAGGAGTAATCTAAAAAAATTAAGCATTGACTTATACAGCATGTCCCACAAGATATGCAGCGTCTAATATTTACAGATTCAGATAGAACACGTCAAGACGAATATTTTGATGTATAACATGTGGGAATATAGCGTCATATTCTAATGGTACGAAGAACGTTAATTACGAATTCGACTGTCCGCATTCAAAATTATGATGCATACGACGATTACACCACTTAGAAGCTTTCCTAGATGACTATGCAAATTTATGGCAACCAATGACAAGACGCGTCTGCAAGTTAAGATGCAAATTCTTGCCGTGGCATATAAGACTAGAAAACAGGTTTAATGATAATGAGTCCCGGCCATTCACCAGCGGCTGTGGTACGTTACTCGCTAAGAAAGTACTGTGTACTGTACGTAATCGTTGTGGTTCTAAAATGAGCAAATATTCGATTGAGCATCGTGTTTTCATGGTGCTGACTTACTATGAATCGTAATCCCCAGCGGCTATGGTGAAAAAATTCGACAATCACCAAAATATAAACGGTGGCACGACGATCAAAACTGAACGAAAGATAGAAAGTTATTTGTTTATGCAAAATTCTGCTAGACTTCTCCGCTCTCACAGAAACTTCGATGTCTTAGCAGAACATTGTCACCACAGATTGATTGGGTTGGATTTCATCACTAAAACAGAAAATTGTATAGAACCTTACTTCCCGCGCGACTTTTTTTATGGGGACATCTGAAAGAAAAGGTGTATCTAACATAGCACTCAACACTGGACGACTTGCGAGCAGCAATTGAAACCGAGGTCAAGGAAATTGGAAGAGATGTTTTGCAGTAAACAATTGCAAACTTCGTTTTCAGACTTCGTCATGTCACTTTTTCGATTGGCTTACATTTCAAAAATCTGTTGTCTTGAAAGTTCTCAATAAATATTGATTTTCACTTGGGTTTTCCTCCCTCATTTCTTGAAGTTTTCATAACACAAGCTTCACACATTAATTAGATTACGACGCTATATTCGGCGCCCCCACCTATTATACATCAAAATACTCCTCTTGGAGTATTCATAAACATAGTATCTCAGCTAAATATTATCATCTCTAATATTCAAGATGATAACTTTCTCCGACTCGCTCTTCATCTCAGTGCGAATTGGAGGAATGAAAATCAGGTTACAACTTTTGCATATATTATGGAAGCAGTGAAAAGTATTGGAAGTAATATTAAAATTGTTTCCTGTATTCCAATTTTTCAAAGTGAAATGGCAGTGGCGATAGGTCTTTTCTATAATCTAAGATAGGCCAGTTTGATTGTGAACAAAAACTATATCGAAAATGATTTAAATCGAAAAATGATTTAATTCTTGTTTCTAATCATCATCGGTTTAACACTCCAATAGTATTGCACAACAATCAGAGGCAATTTTCTTTCATCAGATCTATAATATGGCATTTTGATTTCAAAACAAAAAGGGAAAGTGTCTAGTAGGATCATTTTTCTTTACTTATACAGTCCTGATATCATTGTTGGGGAATTATATATTAAAGTAAGAGAAAGTAAACAAGTAAAGAGTAAAGTGGGAAGTAAAGAGATAACATTTTGAATATAAATATGAAACAATACTTAGAATTGTATATGGTTGAACCTTTTGAACTGCAAAAATTTTTTATACTATATTTATAAACAATTCTTTCATGCTGCCATTTTGATGCAAAGGACGAATGAAATGTTCCAAATTTTTTTTCGCGGTAGTCAACAAAAGGCAAGACAAAATGAAACGCTACAGAAAGTGCATCAGATCACTCACTTATTTCGTCAAAATATAAAAATTCATACTAAAAAAGCAAATGCAGTCATATTTGAAATAAACGGCTATGTTTTGGAGTCAATGGATTGTAATTTGGCATGAATAATGAGTTCTGTTTAGGATACTTACTTCAACAATTTTTTTTAATAATGTAAAATTTATTTAAAACAGAAAAAAGTGAAGAGAGCACTGCGATGCTTTGTACTGCATTCGTATTTTAATTCTTCGGTTTCAAGTGTCATTTTAATTACATGCTTGAATCCTTATTGACATTCTTTTTTCTTTTTATTATTAATTTCTGTATCCTTATTTTGTACATATTTCTATGTATATACTTTGTTACAATTTTCGAATTATTTTTTAGATTAATGCTTAGTTGTCCTTATTGACTAATTTGTGGATTAATTATGCAAAAAAAGCATCTGCTTTCAGATGATGGGAAGATTTTCTCTGCTAATGAGAAATATGTGACTTTTTCCCACAATTTCTTCTTTTTCGAGATTTTTTTTCCTTTCTTTTTCTAGATTTCCAGACAAAAGTCAGTATAGGTAGAAAAATAATTCTATTTCTGTGCAAATTTTCAACTCACTTTCTGTACTGACAGGTTTTCGATTTTTGCATTAGCTTAAAATTTAAGTGCTGAAAAGCTATATTCAGTTTTTTAAAATGAGGTGCTTAAAAAATAATGGAAAAACAAAATTAAATTTCCTTATAGAAACTATAAAACGAGGGAAAAAATCAATATCTCAGGTTTTAAACAGTTGTCTTCATTGCGGTTTGGATTATCCTGCCTTTGCACGTTAGTTCTTGTTCCGTTAATAATGGTAAACAAATGATGACATTCAATTACTGAGTTGTTTCAAGAGGGACATTCTACCGCATATGCATCTTCTTAACTGAAATACCGGAAAAATATAACCAAACAGAGAAAAAAAAGTCTTAGCTATTGTGATACAAACAAATCACATTCCTTTGATAGATTTACTGTAAAAAACAACTGATAAGCTCTCACAGAGACTGCAATGAATGTTCTTAGAATTCTTTAATTATAATTTATTTATTTATTAAAAATGCCCAAAAGATTGGTTATGACACTATTAGATCTCTAGCCCAGTATTTCAGACCTTCACAATTTAAAAACACAAGTGCAAAGCACGAGTCAAAAATTTTGTTGCCCGCACAGAGAACATAAGGGAGAATCACAAACCCAAGCCAATACAAGTACGCGGGCAAACAGTCATGGCCTGTAGTAAGGCGGAAAAGTGCCAAAATTGCACTTCTAGGAAAATCTGGGATCAATTGTGTATTCTCAAGCAGTGAGACCCATGGCTTACCGGCAGAGTTACACAGTGCTCTCTGCTTTATTCTGGAGATATATCTTCTTTTTATCAGGATTTTGACTGAATGAAATGAGAGGCTTTTCAAAGATCACTGGAGGATTCTTGCACCCCTTTTGGCCAAAAAGTAAGAGGCCTCTTTCTCCGGAATCCCGCAGTGAGCTGTGATCCACTGGAAAGAAACAGAGATTGAAGTTGAGAGCTCTCTGCACTCCAGCATCTGTGCATTATCTATTTGCAAGAGATTGAAGAGCAGACAGGGAGGCTGACAAAATAACCGCTCTGCGTATTGGTGCATAGCATGAAAAAAGATCGCACACACACTGGCTCCCGCTCCGTCTTCATCGTTAAACATTGATACATCTGTGTAGTCATGTAGTCACGTGTCTCTAGGATATTTGTTTTCAATGGTAGATAGAGCAATGGCACGAACCTGTTGTTCGCTCATATGACTCTTATTAATCTGCATATCCAGCTTCAGACATACCGAGATCTCTCCATACCCCAAAGGGAAAACAGGCATACGGAGTAGTTGATGATTGAGGTGGACAATAATATCAGTGGCTGCAGAATAAGCATATTGTATGAACCCTTTTTGAATTTTAAGATTTCTCTCTGTATTGGTTTCATAATCCCTCCAAAAAATGTTGTTGCTTTAAATGCATTTCAAACTTGTGCCAGGCAAAACAATTGTACATTGCAGATGCGTTATCTAGGAGTCTATAAGATTGCAGTGAAAATACAATCTTCTTAATGATTGGAACAATAGTCGTCTCCCCCATCAGCTAACACTATCTCTAAGCATTTATAAGTAAAATCTTCATAATAAACCATGCTAATCTTCAAAAGTATGTCCTGCAGTTTTTAAAAACAAAACCTTATAACAAAAATGTTTCAATAAGAAAACAATATACAACAGAAATAAAAAAAATCCAATAAAACCAGAAGAGGGATTCAAATCTATCACAGTGACCTGAAGGAAAGGTGAGCAGGTAATGAAGGCAGTCTGGAAAAACAGCAATTAACTCCAAAGCTCTAGGGAGTTATTGAATAAATTCGCGATCTGGCAACAATTTGGGAAGAAGAGGCTGAAAGAAAGGGCATTGGCCGGGAATTCTATCTTGAAATGTCAACATCTGAAAAGAAAATAAAAACATTGTCGAAGTAGAGAAAAACAGTTAATCATCACAAAAATAGTAAATATAAGTAGTGAACACTTTTGAAATAAAATTTTATATATTTTCAGCTCGTTCTGCACAAGAAATATTAAATCCTAAAAGTAAATCACTTTCTGGAGCAGTGAAAGTCTTTGACAGGACTACATCGTGTTATCGGCGACATTTCAGCTCCATAGCAAGTATGAAATAAATGTATTTATCTTAAGTTATTAATGAAATTTTTGAAATGCATTAAGAGACGATAAAAGCCGAAATATTATCCTTAAGCGAAATAGCTCATTTTTTTAGGTATATATTGCCGAGAAATGCATTCATAATTAACTCGTCATGTCTTCAATTACACCAGAGACGAGTAACAATTACATTCTTGGTGAATAGTTTCTTCTGAAAACTGTATAAGACGTCTCAATTAATGACGTCTCAAGAAATAAGATATAAAGTCATTGATTTTTGTCTCATAAAATTCTCTCTATTATTAAACAGAACTTTTTCCATTATTCCTCCAAAAAACATTGGTGAAGCTATAGAAACCTTTATTGATTATTTTTTTCATCTGTAATATTTTTAACATTTTCCAAATCTGTCCATTTATTCCCACAAACACTACATTTTATCATCTAATGTCGAACTATAACTAAACGAACTAGAATATGTTTTCTACACATTGGTGGTTCGTCTCGTTGTTTTCACAATTTTCATTTGTTCAAAGTCTAGTAGAAATATCATCGCTTCTTTCCTTTATCGAGCACCTTTTACAGAGAGAACCTTGTGAGCAAATTCTTATTCTTTAAAAAAAAAACTTGGGTTATTGAGATTATTTTAACACCGTTTCTTTTCTGAAGCATTAATTTTAACTGTAATAAGTGTTGAGTTGCTGATAACCATTTAAAAAATATTATAGCTAAATGAGAATTCCGAATATTCAATTTATATAGTTTTATATTATTAAAACAATGAATCGTTTTATATAAAATTTAAATAAGTTGAAAGCATCGATCAAGTGTTAATCACAAAAGAATTACCAAACTTACTCTACATTTCGTTTGGAAATTGAAATTTCTTTTTAATTTAGAATACAAGTTCATAACAATTACGCTTTCTGAATAAAGAAATAACAAAGGACTGAGGTACAACTTTCCTTCTTTTGGGTGCTTTCAACGGCTCTGGTCATGACAGCTTAGGTAGAAACTGAGATTGAGAGACTAATGGAATAACTAAAACATCGCTGCATTCATGGATCACACTTTAGGACTTTTCACCGAAAATATTTCGTCGCCTAAGTTGAGGCAACTCGATCCTGCACCATTCATATTTTTATTAAGTACAAGCATGTGTATTTATATGCAAAATCTAATCCTTGAAATTCAGGAAGTATATACTGAATTATGCACTGTACCATGAGAAAATAAATTATGCCACTGCAATTATGCAATTATATGGTCATTTTTTATCTATTCCAATTCAGCTTGATAATACGATTTTCAACGAATAAAAAAATTAAGTTTCAGATTTATCTTTATTTTGTCGCATGTCATTACAGCTTCTTCCACTATTCTACTCTACTTATTTATTGTTAATTCAAATATTAAAAATCCACTCATGAGAGGATATGTCGTAATAAGTATACTCTCTGTCACAACCAGATTTACCTTGTGTCACCACTCTTCACGACTTGGCTGGGTTGCACAGCGCGTTTCTTCTTTGCAAATCAAGAGCAGCAGCATTTTCAATCGCCAAAACTATTTACTAATAGAATCCGGAATTGCTTATATTACAGCTAAAATTGAATTAATTATTTGATACGTTGTCGTTGAGAATGAATCGCTTCAGATTCAGATGTATACCTTTGAGATTGAAGACCCAACGTCATATAAAGCATTTTTGAAATTTTTTTATTTAATTTTCTTTGCATTGCCAGTGAATGCTTTCACGACATTTTTCATCTTAGTATGCCACGACATTTAAGATTTTTTACGTTCGTATAAGACAGTGATCTTCCAAAGGATGCAGGATTATAGAAGACTTACGAAAATCTATATATCGCTCAGAAAATAAGTGCTTGAAATAGACAGAAAATTAAATTTCATGCTATTCTGGACAATTTTGGCAAACGTATTGTTTTTTATTTTGGAATAACGGCGATCATTGGAGAAGGTACTACGCATATTGCTAAAAGAATCAGCACCGTCTTTTCTTTAGCGTACAGTGCATTCATGTTCGTTATCTCATGCGTTTCTGCAAACAAAATTCTGAATTCTGCAGCAGCCATAGATTAAGAAGCCAACACCCACGAGGAAAATCAAATGAATTCTTCTGTAATACACAATCGCCATCTTCACATTGTGAATCAAGATCTATACATGACAATAGGAGGATTCGTTAACTCTGAAGAAAAATCTTTTACTTTTATCTATAGGGACGATGATAACATATTCAGTGCTTATAAAGGATTTTAAGAGAAGCGATTGAAACCTTTCATAGGACAGTGAAATATAAATAAGATTGTTTCCTTATCACTGTTCATCTTTTTATAAGTACAGAACTGGACGATAGCATGTTGTTTCATATTTCCAATTTAACAGTTCCTAGGGCGTCAGGAAGGTCGATATAGTAATTTTATTGGTCTAGTTGCCAAATAAAGAAATTCTTTTAAAAAATGCAAATTCTATATATTATTTCAAATCCGTTAGAGAGAGAGATATAGCTAAACCGGAACCAGCAAGTGCGTTATTTCCGAAACATTTTCGGATATTCTCTAATAAATGTGCTTGAGTATTATTAATCAATAATTAAGAAGGAATCTAATAGTGCGTAATGTTTGACGGATTTTTTATTTGTGAGTAATCGCTCAGATGCAGTTAATACACAATACCTATAATACCTAATGTGTATATTCGGCACTTTTTTCGAACAGTCGAAACCAAAATTTGATATAAAATTATATTTACAGTCACAAAATCGCACACGATATTTCATGTATTTAAGCCATTACTTGTTTGACATATCGTGTTTACAGATGGCAACTAAATTTGATAGGTATGAATGATAGGTAGGTAACCTTGAATGTTTAATTTGTGTACTATATTT
>JAPMOR010032247.1:0-67845 GCA_026543865.1 Argiope aurantia | reverse complement strand
TGTGTGTGTGTGTGTGTGTGTGTGTGTGTGTGTGTGTGTGTGTGTGTTGATATTCTAATGCCCATACCATATGATATAGGGCTGCCAAATTTAACCCAGATGACTTTGGAAAGTGGAAATGTGTATCTCTTAGCAAAATTTTTTGAAATTTTTGTTAGAATTTTAATTAATTAAAAATTAAGTGAAATTTTGGTGTTTTCGACTATAAATTCTACATTGAATAATACTATCTTATAAAAAAGTATAATTTTAGATCACTCCATTGACCATCTCGAAGAATATACGATTTCTCCGAAATTTTCCTAAGACTGATTAGCCTAAAATTATGAAATTATTTTGTCCTAAAACAGTGATATTCAAAACTTCAGAATTCTGTCAGATGTAGTCGCAGAAGGTAGAAACTCTTTTTTTTTTTTAATTAAAAATTAGAACATCAGAAATATTTCACTGAATGTAATTGTTTAGGACCAAGGGATTGTATCAAATTTAGACTTCAATTTTTTTCAGAGATACATTTATCGAATGCAACAAAATGCAAAATTATTATTTGCGTCATTTAAATCTTTTTGAAAGTAAAACTAAAAACTGAATTTTATGATGAGTCAGAGAACACTATATTGAATAATTCTTTGAGATATTATAAAAATTATAAGAAATATTATGTGATGCATATAAGTCTTCGATGCTGAATGATTTTTTTCTGCACTCATATATATGTGTGTGTGTGTGTGTGTGTGTGTGTAAATAACTATTAACATTTAAAGCTTTAAAATATTTCGCCTCAGATGATTATTAAGAGATTAAATTTAATAAAATATTGGATTAGAAATTTTAGCAAATATTAATCTCGATAAACCAGTTGGTTGTCAATGGTTTCTAGACTTTAAAATAAATGGGAAATATAGGCATTCTTATCGCTTTTTTTAATTAAAAATTTAATTAAAATTTTCAAAAAATGTCAATAAGTCTTTTACTTTCCGAGAAGTAACTACGTATCAAATTTAATAGCTCTATGTATATTTTCCCTGAAAAACTTTTTGTAGCGGGTTTTCTTTCTACCCACCTTATCATGCATGTAGTGACACTCCACTCATGTCGGATGACGCAGTTCACAAATAGCATATCAGCTCATGAACATCATCAGATAAACTGAACGGTTGACTTCAACATTAAGTAGCTCCTTCTCAAATTATTTCGTCTCAAATGATACATAATGCAATTCCTCTATATTTTAGAATATATAGAAATTAAATTGATGTGGTAAAGAAGAATAAAGTAAAATCTAGAAACAAATTAGTCAGTACAGGTTGTTTTAAAAAAAATTTAAACTATCCTATACTGACTGTCAGTTGCGAATACATAAGGACTAAAGAGGAATTATACAAAAAATTCTTTCAGTATTAAGGCACTGTCTTATTAACTTGGTCAACTAAATTTGTCATGATATATTTTCGGTATGATAACTGAAAGATATCGAGATCTAGACTAATACCCACTCTCCCCATTTGCGATTATCTGATGCTTATTGAATTCATACAAATCAAGCCAACTTTTAATAGTGCAATCCCGAAGATTGAAAATTGAATGAGCGTCCTCAGAATTCATTTGATCATTTGACCAGGGCTGAAAATAGAGATCGGTTCTAAAACAGATCTAACGTATAAGTTAATGCATAAGTTGCATTATAAGCTGAAAATTTTGAAGCATTTGTTTTCAAATTTTATAAATTAATGGGTTTTTTTAAGTATCTTTTTTTTTTCTCCAAAATTCATTGATTCATTTTTATCGCTTAGCATTAAAATAGACATTGAATCCTTAATAAGCTTATGGTCTCACTTGATTGCAATGGTGCAATGTTTCTCCTTACTGAGAAAACATACATCAGAAAATAAAGGAGCTGTTCATTAAAAAGTGTCATATCTTAATGCGCATCTCTACCTCTATTGAAATATTTTTTAACAGATATGGTCGTTCGGAAAAGTGACTTGTTAAAAGTAATCTGCTCATATTCTGTAGGATATAAATCCATGCAAGTTGGACAAGCAATGCAATATAATCTGTTATCTCTTTATTGAAAATCTGCAATAATTTGAAGATTATGAAAAAGATTTGATAATTAGCAAAATTTTTATTATTATTAAAATTTAACAAATTTTCTAAAATAAATTGTAAAACATTTTATAGCACGAAATATTAAAACTGTGTCATCCATGCATGTGTTGTAGCAATACAAAAAACATTCTTAAACATTGAGGACAGATTGGAATATCGGAAATCGGAAAGAGTGCATATGTATATCACTTATCACGGAATCTGTTAACAATATTTTAGCATTCGAAATTTTTATCTGATTTTTTGAGGAATTGAAGATTTGATCTTTAATGCTTAGGAGTATTCCTAAATATTAAAGATCAAATTTTCATTATATTTTCTCTCTCCTGATGTATCCTGATGTTTTTCACATGAAATGGATGCAAGATTTTGTCCGCAAACAAAATAAATGGATTTTTGTAACTCTGTCGTTTAAAATTATTCAATTTTTGCTCGTTCATAATTTTTTTTGGACTGAAAATGCATTAATGATATTCTTTACTTAATATCAGTACAATTTTAAATCGAGACCATATCTTATCATTTGCTGTTAAACTTATCTGTAACCGCTTGCGAGAAATAAGCAAAAGAGAAGAAATGATAAACTGAAAAGCAACCAAAGAAAGAAAATCAAAAGATTAAACCAGTATTAGCGGCAGTTATTTTTAAACTTTTTAGTTTTCTACTTTCTGAAATTGCATCCATTAAAAGAGAAAATTTTTGTTGTTCCGAGTGAAGTTAACGTGTGCAAAATTCAATGTTTGATTCGAATGACAGAGCATGCTGGGTGCAAAAGGAGTGATGTGTGCAAAATCTTATTCTCCAATAATTGTAAAGCGATGCAGTAGATGCACGACGGTGTTTTCACATATTACTATTGATAGCGGAAGATAAATTTATCTTCTTTTAAAAAGTGCTTCGTTCAGGTAATGACCGATTATACTTTTGGTGTTAATGCTGTTGTTTGATGACGAAGATAATCTATTAGTTTATCTTATCATTAGCGATAAAAAATAATCTTATCACATGTTCTTATTTCCTCTCTTGAAGACAAATATCTTAAAAATAATGCTTTCTGAATTAGTTATGTGCATAATTAACAAAGTGAGCAAAAAATATTATTAAAATATTGAATCTAACTACTGTGAACGATCTTGTATCGCCGGGAGAATTCTTATATTCTATTCCAGTATCAATTCGGATGCGGTTGAGAAATTGAAGAATTGTATTGTATCATTTTCGTATAGTCCTTTACTTATAATTGATATATTAAAAAATATGGCTTCAAATAATATTAAAATTATTTAATTACTCATTCTCTAACTTGCACGTTTATTTGAATTTTAATTTTTTTTCCGTCATGCATGTTTCAGTTGAATTTGGATAAGACAATTAGATTGTAGCAAATTATTCTAATGCTATAATGCTCTTTATTTTATTTTTTTATTGAAAATGGAAACTTTTAGATTTGAAATTTATTGATCTGAAGAATGTTACTAATTTGAAAGTTTCCATAAAAATATATTCCTTATTCCCCGAATAATTACAAATTTCAAAAGAATAGTCTTAAGAAATTAAATAATATGCTGGTGACTAAATTGTTCTGAGAAAATAAGTATTGCTGCTTTTATAAATTTTTTTGTAGAATGTAAATATCAAATCGGATACTGAGTGAGTTTTTAGTGATTTTATCTTTTCATCTCCATTTTAGGTTTTCATCTATAATTTTAATGATTATTTATTAAAATTCAATTTTTTCTCTCTCAAAAAATAATAAGTTAGAAGTTTGAATTATCAGTTATATGTGCTATTTGTTTTCTGTAGAATTATTATTATTTTAGAAATGCACATCAAATTCAAAGGTCAATGGGAGTAAAAGAAATAAAGCTTTATAGGTTGCCCCCCCCCCCTTTCTTAAAGGCAGGCTTATTTAAAAAATTTATTTTTAAAAATGTCTAGTAATTTTGGCTTGCATTCTATCATTATTGTATATTTTTGGCATTTAATCAGATAAATGTTTTATTATATAAATGGATTTTTATTTTATATATTCCTATAATTACAAAAATCTTAATTTTTGTCTTAATATTTTAAAATTATTTTAATTTAACTTATAAGTTATTTTTCAGTACCTTATTCTAATCTTAATTTCCACTGATTTTATATTAATGAAGCTTGTTCCTTTCTATAGATTTTAAAAGCCCTTTTTTAATTTCATTTTCATTATTTTTTAAAGCTGTGACTCGCATTTTTTGTTGATAATTTTTTATAAAAGATTTGTTTTTTTCTTGAATTTCTAAGTTATTTTATTGTTTCGAATATAAAAGCATCTGTGTTTGAACTGGTTTTGAATTATAGCTTCTTGTATCATTCATGTACACATATCCATTATTTGACTACAGGAAAACTTTGATAGTATTTCCGCATATACTTCATAATTCATGTGACCCTTTATGAGTTATGCAACATCTTCATACAAACATTGATATTAGAGATATGGGCTATTATTAGTTTTTGTTATAAATAATTTTATATAAATTGCACACTAACATTTTTATTGCGAGAATGACTAAAAATAGTTTAATTTCATGAATTTTTAAAATTCTGTAGTTTTCAGGTTTTGTCAGATATATTTAATTTTACTAATATTAGATACATTTGACAAAAAAAAGGAGGTTAGATTTAAAAAGTACAGTTTTGCTACTAAATCAATAAAACAAACTTCTGAGTCAAGTAAACAGCGTATATTCCCCTTCCCCCTTAGATCTTATGTGAGAAAATGCATTTCTTGAATTTTTGCATATTTTACTTATTTCTTAATATATAGTATACTAATTTCTTAATATATAGTATACAACTTGGGATAGTAAATATTTAATAAAAAAATTATTATTCTCAAAAACATTTAAAATTTGACAGAAAATCAGATTTTGTGCAGCTCCATTCTTATGTGATATTTTTATTACCATTTGATACTTCTAGTTAAAAAAATGCTTAAAAAAGAATCCTACTTTCTGGCTGCTGAACTTCATTATTACATCTTGTATAGCTTTCAAGATTATTAAACTATTACATTTTATTATTTCTAGGTTATAAATTGAAACCATGGGTAGATATTCTGGTAAAAGATGTCGTCTGATGAGTATGTTTACTCTGACTACAACTTTCTTCTTCGTAGAAATTATTGTTGGCTACATAACAAATTCAGTTGCTCTTGTTGCTGATTCCTTTCATATGTTATCAGATGTAATAGCATTAATTATTGCATTTTTATCAGTACAGGTAAGAGAAATTAATTAGTTTTCTTCCTTTAAAACAAATTTTGAAAACTTAAGCAATTTAAAAAAAATTAATTTTAAAGTATTATAGAAATTTGATATTTATTTACCATTGTTATGTTTCATATAAGTAAATACTTTATATTTTAACAAATAGCTTTTAAAGATTTAAAATATCAGTACTTTAATTTGGCTTATATGAAATTTTTATAGTGAAAAACAATGGTAAAAGTGAATTTTAGTGTGAACTTAGCTGTGCCAACAATGCCAAGTCACCAATAAAGATGGTGGACAAAATAAACAAATACTTCCCCTGAGCAGTTACGGTTACCATTTCCCGCCATATAATTAGGACTTTTTACTGATAAGTATTTTTTTTCCCCCATGCTGCCCAGTGCCTTCTACAGATGCCAAAGGCACCGGACAGAATTTTTTAACTTAACTTTATTTGGAGCAGGAACCTAGTAGCTTCGCTAGCACATTGAACATAAAGACTGCGGATACAGAAACAGTACATAACCAAAATAAAAAAAAGAACGGAGAAAGAAGCAATCGGAACATTATCCATACAAAATTTCAAACAAACATCCTTTTCCCAACTTCATCAACTCGTAACAAAATATATTCCACTCGCCCTTCATCCATTCTGCCGGTTTGATATCAAACCATTCTCAATACAAAATTTCAAACAAGCATCATTCTACAGGTTTGAAATACTCCCGACATAACAATTTAAGAAGGAACCAACCATTTGAACACCAAAAGAATTTCGAGAACTATGAAGAATTCCATTGCAGCTGTCTTTTAAAGTGAGAATGCAGACAATTTTTTAAAGCGCATACTGACAATTAAAATTTACAAAAGAATAAATATTTTCTGTTCGTATTCACATTAAAGAAAAGAAAGAAAAAAATAACATTTAGTTATAAGATAAACTTTCTCTATTTAATAAATTTTAATTATAATAAAGAACAAAATTAAAATCTTTAATCGATATTTTTTTAATATTTTTAATTTAACATTTTTCATAATATAGTTGTAGTTTATGTACAACTCAACCACTGAAAAAAGTAGTAAACAAAACATCATTTGAGTTGCTAGAAAAGCATTCCAATATTGGCGACAAACTCGGGTGCACACTAATCTTCACTTAATCCAAAACAATATCTAGGACATTGGAAATCATTTGTTATTAATTATTAAAGAATATCTATATCAAAAAAAAATTTTGGGAAATATTAGTATGGTTCATATGCATTTAGTTTAATTAAAAGAAATGTTTTTTTTAAAATGAAAATTCAGTGTCATTCAAAATATGAAGGAAAGTTCACATTTTTAGTGATTTCCTATTGAAAAATTCACCATAGCTATTTATAACACAGAAAGCACATTTAATAAAATTCAGTATAAATTTTTTTATGGAAAAAATGAACAAAACATTTGATTTTATACACTGTCCACCCTTTAATATTTCTAAGGGAAAAACTAGTGTAATGATTACTTTTATATAATAATATAATATTTTAGTAAAAAATAATATGTTACTGAAAGTCAACAGTTCTGATGTCAATTCACATGAAAGAAGAAGAATCAAATATCACAGATTAATAACACAGAAAAGATTGACTTTCTAAATTTAGAATTTTCCCAATCAAGTTGTAATCAATAATTTAAAAGCTAAAAAAAATATTATGGCCATCAATGATATGAAAAATATAGAGAATGAGTCACATATTGCATTGGTCTTAAAATATTATTTCTACTGATCCACACTTGTTTCTTTTTTTTATAAGATGCAAGTATAAATGTACTTGCTAACTTATTATTGAAATCATTAGCATAAATATAAATTATCAATTTTAGAACATTAAGGAAAATAGATTCTAAAAGATTAATTAATAAGAATGTAATATGGGCTAAATATATTTAATAAATGAAAATAAATAAAAGAAAATATAAATGATTTTAGCATTAAATGGAGATTAATGATATAAAACTTGTAAGCAGCTTTTTAAAATTTTACATGTAACTAGAAGAAATCAGTAATGTCAAATTGATGTATCGGTTTTAGAAAGCATAAAAGCATTACCTTGAGATCGTTATAAAATTATTGTAGTAATTTTGTAATACCAGTACAATATATATTATTGCATTGTGTACCATCTTTTACTATTGAAAGAGGGTGTAAATGGCGATGTAAGTAACTTGGATTAAGAATGATTTAATTTATAGTAAAAAGAAAAAATTCAAATGTATGCTGAAATATGCTTATATAATTACAAAAGATAGGCCATAAATATATTGTAGTATAAATTGAAACATTCACTTGGCTTTGTCACCTTTAACTACTTTGCCAACTGTGAAACTGAACTCCAGAGTAACTATCTGCCTTTTATAGGCTAGGAAGGTAAGGAAGGAGTCGGAATGTTTGCCGAAAATGGGACCAAATATAAATTGTCGCCTAAATATTATTTAAAGAATATAGAATGCATGTATGATTTTTATAGGTTATATTTTCAATTATATTTAATAGTATACATTACAATATTTTGAAATGACAAAAAAAAAATACTCATTCTTTTGTAAAGAATGAATTAATTATATGTCAAACAATTTATATTAAATATAAGAAAAGGGGCATATTTTACTGGCTTTTTATTCTATAGCTTTTAAAAATCAACTTGCCCAAAATTCTCTTTTCTTGTTGATATTTTAGCACCCAAATGTCTTAGTTTTTAATAACTTTATTGTTATTCAGAATTTAAAATTCTATTAAATGTAAATATGTGTTGTATTATTCACAGTAACAAAGAAAATGATAAGTGTCTAATTATCTTATATAATATATTTTAATTTTTCTTTTCATTCCATAAGTTGGGATAAACGAGTATATATATATATATATATATATATATATATATATATATATATATATATATATAGTCTGAAGCTGTTTATTTTCCTCTCTTGAATCATGTAATAAAAACATTTTGTATTTGGAAATATCATTTTATGAAGGACAACAAATCAAACTGATAAATTCAATCAATGATAAATTTCCTTCTAGTGTAAATCAAGTAATATATTAAATAACTGTAAATTTTTGAATAATTTCAACTGTATAATATACAGTGTGGTTATAATTAAAGTTACACTTTGAAATGGTCATAAAAGAAAAACTACTGGAATAAATTTTATCAAACTTGGTAATAGTTCAAAAGAGGTCGTGAAAATTTCTTTTCCGCCTAAAAAAGTTCAAAAACTCACCACTAGGGGAAATAGCACTGTATGCAATATTGTGAAGCAAAATAGGATATGAAGGCATTGTTTTAAAATGTGTTTCATTGTTTCTGAAATGTGTTGCAAAGCACATTCAATGTGGCATCCAGCATTTTCTGAAAACAAGTTAAATTGCATTCTTAACAGTAGATCATAGCATATTAGAAGGAATGTTACGTACATGTTGGTGTATCACATCTTTCAGTTCCATCAAATTGTTTAGATTATCGCCTTAAACGGTGCTTTTGTGATAATACACATTGAACATGCTTTGTAACACATTTCAGAAATGATTAAACGCATTTTAAAATGCTATCTTCACGTCCTATTTTGCTTAATAATATTGATGCAGCACCATTTCACCCCTGGTGATGAGTTTTTTGATTTTTGAAGAAAGGAAAATTTCTGTGGCCTCCTTTAAATTATTACCAAGTTTGATAACATTTGGTCCAAAAATTTTCTTTTTATGACCATCTCAAAGTGGAACTTTAATTACAAGTACTCTGTATTTTAAAAGATTTCAAATATATTATCACCTACATATTTTGAATAGTAATCAGTTAAATTTAGGAAAATTTAAATTTGCAGTTTCAAATATGTTGGGTCAACTGTGTTACAAGTCAATATGTATAATGCCTACAGATCTATTTTATGCTTTTAAATTTTATTAAACTGAAATTTATAAAAACTTAGAAGAACAAGAATCAAAATATCTTAAACTAAATTAAAAATGTGCATATTGAAATTTCTAGGAATTATATACTAAATATATTTAAACACTAATGATATTTATTGAATTGATGTTATCAAAATTTTGTATTTTCTAACAAAATTGAAAAATTTTTGTATGCATGGATAAATAGTTTTATTTTCACTTTATATAATTAATAATACATTAGCTCCTGAGAGTTATTTGAAATTCTTGGATTATGTAAAAATCTATTTACTGGCACCTCAAACTGTTGAAAAAATAAAAACTGACAAAATGTATCCCATAACTTTCATTTTTCATTGAGACATTTGTAAAAACTTTATTAATTTAACCCTTTAACGTGCACAAGCTGTTTTCTTTCAAAATTTATCTTTTTATATTTATTAGAGAAAAGAAGCTCATTTATGACTTAAAAAAGTTTTTTTTTATTTTTTTTATTTTGTTGTTTATAACTGGGGTGGTAACATATATACCTCTACTCAAAAAGCAATGATTTTTTACTGACATATTCAATAAAAAAATATGAAATACAAATACTTTCACAGATAAATATGCATTTTTGTAAAACTATTTATTAATAGTTATTTCAAAATTAAAAATATATTAATTACACATGAAATAAGTGGTAGAAAAACCAAATACAATGTAAATTACCAAATGCATTATTTTTAATTATTCTGGTGAAACATAAAAAAGGAGCTGTACATAATGGAACATTACATGTTGAATATGACGCTTTTGTCCATTTGTGGTTAGTTTTGGTGCTACAATGTTTGCAGGATATTTTAAAGCAGTGATAAGATATTAGCACCGCCTTAAAAACGGTTAAATATTCATTTGTACAATTTTCTGTAAAATTTATATGTTGTACAATATATCTGAAATTATAAAAGATAAGAACAAATATACAATATAACTTTTTTTCACTCTTTCTCTCTCTCTCTCTCTCTCTTTCTTTTAGATGTCACCTAGAAAATGGTCTAAAAACACATTTGGTTGGGCTAGAGCTGAAGTTCTAGGTGCTTTAGTGAATGCTGTATTTTTAGTAGCTTTATGTTTCTCTATATTCATTGAAGCTCTTAAACGACTTTATCTTGTTGATGAAATTCACAACCCTCAACTAATTCTAGTCGTTGGATGTGCTGGATTATTAGTTAATATTATTGGACTTTTCCTATTTCATGGTAAGTTTTTAGATTTGTCAGTAATTTCAATGCGATTTTAGTCTTCTTATTCACCAGTATGAAAGTTTACTTTATCTAGAAATTGCAACAGTATTCATCTTTTAGAGTAACGTATTTGCAAAATGCTTTTCTAAAATAAAATACAAATTAAGACATTTAATGTTAATGTTCAATTAATGAAATAACATTTTAATTTATAAACTAATATATTTTGCTTCACTTCTCTCTCTTTTCTACAGGTCCAGTCCTTTTCTTTTAAAGTGGACTATATTTTTATCATTGAAATACATTTAAAATAGAAAGATTGTGCCATTGAAAGAGAAAACTACCTATCATTAATTAATGTCAGATGTATTATTATTTTAAATTTGTCCTTGTTAAATTATACAAATTTCAAGATGAAAGATTTGTTTGTATATGTTTAATAATGTATTAAAGTTTCTTTTTTTTTAAATTCAATTTTGGTTCATAATTTTTTATAGTTAATATTAACAAATAATTATAAATAAAAAAATATTTTTTATTAAATATTTACTAATGTAAAAACAATGTGCTAGGAGTAAAATGGTATTCTGAAGAGTCCATGCTTATATAAATTGAAAAATCTGATAGGAACATTTGCTATAAATAATTTTCTGGCTCTAAAATTATTGTAATTTATCCCATTTATTGTAGAAGTTTATTTTTTTAAATATTCTGTTTGGTTTTTCTCAAATTGATGTAATTATATATAAAGTCTGCATTTAGAATTTTTTAAAGATTTAAAAAAAAAAAAAGATTCTGGATTCGATTTTAAGATTTTTAATCTTCTTACGTTTGGTGGAAAAGTTTTTTTTTTAATTATTGAAATATATTTAATTTTGTTTAAAAGTTCATGGTTCCCAATTTTATTTTCAGAACATGGTCATGGGCACAGTCATCGTCGCGCTCATCATCGCAGTTTGCCAACCATAGAAGAAGTACTTGCTGAAGAAGATATCAATGAAAACCATGAGAATTATAGATTATCTGACAACTTACCTAATACTGTGCAAGATGGACATAACCATCAAATGAGTAATGCATTTTTAGATTATCTATGAGTTAGAAGATTTTAAGTGATGCTATAATTTAAGGATTTTATTGTAACCAGTTTAGAAATATTAATTTTAACATAGTTAAATTTTTACTTATATGAATAGTTAACCTTGATGCAATTTTTATATGAATTTAATTATACAGGGTGTTTTAGTCCCAGACCCATTTTGATGTTTAATAACTCATAAAATAATGAAGATATAAACAAACTTATGACAATTATTGATGGAATAACTCATATATTTTCCTTTTCAGGTTTGAATATTTTTACTTTTGTAAATATCGTCTGTGTGTGTGGTTAATTTCAGATAATTTCATTTTCCAATCTAAATATCGTCTGCTTATTAATTGCATTTTTCTCTCTTTTGTTTTTGGCAACTATTGAAATGTTAAGTTTACTTTTGATGTGTTTGTTCTATGTAGTACTTTTGTATGTGATGTTTTATTCGAGCGGATATTAAGGAGAATGCTTACACTACAAGAGGAAGCACAGATTTTATGGTGGTTCATAGAAACGAAATCGATAGTGCAAGCACAGAGAAATTTCAGAAGAATTTACCAAAAAGATCCTCCATCCAAAAACAGCATCATGCGGGGGGAAAAGAATTTTCTAGAAATTGGAAGTATCGCAGATAAGAAAAGTTCCGGACGTCCTTGCACAAGTGATTTTGATGTTGAGTGTGTCAGAGAGACATTTTTACACAATCCTAGAATATATGTGAGATCAGCGCCAACAGAATTGGATATGTGAATTTTGACGGTGTACAAGGTTATTAAGAAAAAATTAAGACTGCGTGCATACAAAGTTCAAATTGTTCAAGTTTTGGAACCGAACGATAGGCCTAGGAGGATGGCCTTTGCAACAGATATGCCAAGGAGGATAGAAGATGCTGATTTTCTGAAGCGCATAATGCTCTTCGATGAAGCATCCTTTCATGTTTCTGGCATTGTTAATCACCATAATGTGTGCATATGGGGATCTGAAAACCCCTATGAATACCGTGAGTCACAAAGGGATTCCCCAAAGATTAATGTGTGGTGCGGACTAATGTACGACTGAGTCATTGGGCCTTTCTTTTTTACAGAAAAGACGGTCTCATCAGTTGTATACTTAGACATGTTGGAAAACTTTGTATTTCCACAACAAGAAGAATTTCAGCCACATGTCTTTTTGCAACAAGATGGTGCGCCACCTTATTGGGGTACCATCGTTCGTACTTCTTTGAATGGCCATTTTCCAGGAAGATGGATTGGGCGAGGAGGTCCAATTCCTTGACCAGCCAGATCACCTGACATAACGTCGCTGGACTTTTTCCTTTGGGGGTTTGTAAAAGACAACGTTTTCAGGAGGAGAGTGTCGAACATTGATGACCTAAAAGCCAGAATTACAACCGCAATAGGCTCTGTGGATGCCGACATGCTTGCCGCTACCTGGCGTGAAATTGACTATCGACTTGATATTCTCCGTGCAATGAAGGGGTCACACGTGGAAGTTCATTGACAAGGGTCATGAAACTTTTTGAGTCTATTTAACCATTTATGTTATAAAATAATAAAGATAGATTAAAATTAATGAGTTATTAAACATCAAAATGGGTCCGGGACTAAATAAACACCCTGTATATTACAGAGACTTCAATAATATCTAATGATATAAGCGAAAAAATGTTTGCTTTATGGGTGATGCTGTAATAATTATTCCATTGCAAATTACCGAAATTCAAAATGATCATCATTAAAGGTTGTGTTTTATGCAAAAAAGTTTGATATTTGTTTATTTTAAATTTTTTCTTTACTAGTGGTATTGATACTATACTAGTAAAGGGTTAAACATATACTCTCCATATTCAAATAATTGGATTCTACTTTAATCATTTAGCCATTTATTTTACTACTTACTGTGTAAATGAACCATATCTATTGGATAATTTGATTACTAGGAAGGGAAATGATAATTATTATTGCATCAGTATTTGTGGAACTTTCTGGCTATACCATTTAATCTATGCAATATATAAAGCACTAAGATATACAGCAGCAAATTGGAAGATTAATTTCTCTTTTACTAACAGGAGAAGAGAAACAATTAACAAAAACAGGTAACTTTCTACTATTAGACATAACTGCAATTTGTTCTGGAGCAAGATTACTGTTTCTTATTAAAAATGATATAGAGTTCTCAATATTTCTTACTAATATTTTTAATATACTTAGAATGAAATAGATCAGTTTGAAGCAGATAGGCAAAGATGATTCAGAGAAATTTTAAGACGTTATTAAAATAGGCTCAATTGGCAAAAAACAAATTGTTATTGTTTTCATTTACTATTTTATGCAAACATCATGGAATACAGTCATAATAATATGATTGAAGTGCTTAAACATTATTTTATAATTTATTGAAAAAATCTAATGAACTCAAATATATATATAATAATTGATGGTAAAGTCTTCCAAATTTGACAAACTGCGGCCAATTACTTGTTGTAAATAACAATGACTGTAAATAAAGCAAAAGTTCAAACTTTTAAGAATGTAAATTTATTTTGATTTGTCAAGTCAGTTTTAATCCATGAACATCCATACATGGGTTTTCAATTAGTCCTTTCATTCTATCACTGCTGTCTTCTACCTCTGAAATATGCAGTTTATATTTAGGTTTGGTGACACAAAAGGTTTTGGATTAAATATGATAACATTTATATATATATGTCTATGTATAATATTTGAATTCCATAAAATATCCAGTAACTTTATTTTAAGTCAAGACATAAATGCTGAAATCCATACTTAGCATTTTATTGTGTGTGTGTGTGTGTATATATATATTTTCACTTGGAAGAGAAAAGAGAGTTCTTAACTTCAGTTTAGTTATAATTTACTATTCAGTTATTATTATTGCTTATTATGCAATTGAATGAATGCACATTGCATAAAGGTGTAGATTTATAAATAATTTGTACCTAGTTAACTTATTTAGTTTTGATATTTATAAGGTTTTATAAATGTATTTCTTTTTAATTGCAGCCACCAGTAGTCAGATGAATATGAGAGGTGTCTTTTTACATGTTCTGGCTGATGCACTGGGCTCAGTTATTGTTATTATTAGCGCACTCATTATTTGGCTGACAGAATGGGAATTCAGATTTTATGTTGATCCTGCCTTAAGGTGAATAAAAATGTATATTTTATTTAGAAAAACTTTTATTTTTAGGAATTTAATAATGAAGTAATGTAATTTTTTTTATATATAATTGCAGCATAATTATGGTGATGCTTATCATGAAATCGACATGGCCTTTATGTAAGTTTTTAATTTTTTCCCCATTTTCTTTTCTTTTTTTAACAAGTATTTATATCATCTTAGTTATAATTGAGACATTGCATGATAACAAATGGAAATTCAAAAATTGTATATACCATTATACATATATTATTGCTTTCCCATTTCTTTTTTATGATTATTGATATATTGCCAGCATTTGTGTGTGGATGAAGAATAGAATTGATGTATTGAATATTTGATGTAATTTGTATTGCTGGAGTTGAAATTATTTTATATGTTTAATTAATAAAAAGAATGGTACTGGTTTTAAAGAATTTACTTTATAATTCAATAGGAGTACTTAAGAGCAACAAATAATAAATATTTTATATCGAAGACATAATTCAAATTGCATATCAAATTAGCTGTAACTCTATATGAGGAAATAAAATTGTATTAATTATGAGACATGACAAAATTCAGTACAAAGTCTTTCTACTGGCTGCAACTTTATTTTTAATTAAACTGAGAAAATATGTTGTAGCAAAGAATTATGAAATCTCTTTGTATGTTCAAAAGCTACTGCCTGTCCTGGATGGTTTTTAAAAACTGTAGAAGATTAATTTTTAAAGAGTGATGTAAAATTTTATTAAGTGTAGTGAATCATTTCTAAATAAGTGTTTATTATATGGAATAGAAAATTAGTAATTTTGATGAATTTGAATCTTTATTGACCATTAAATTCTGTGTCAATTTTTTAAGTAACAGTTTCAAATATAATTTTCAAATTAGAGGCATTTTTCAGTTTAATGAACTAAAAGAAATTTTATTTAAATATCTTTCCAGTATTTTAATTTCCATTTTTTTCAACAGTTTTTGTACATATGCAGTGTTTTTTTTTTTTTTTTTCACCAATGCAATATTGTGTATATATAGTGGAAAAATGGTTTTTAATTGATAATAAGAATTCACTTCTGCTTTAATTGTCTTGAAATCTTCACTAAAATATTCCTTCTGCTTTGTAGTATTTTTAAACAAAATTTGATGAAAGTTTGTTTAGTAATTTGAGTTGTGACAGTTTATATATATAAAAAAAATTATGCATCTGCATTTATTTATTCATCTATTTATATCGATGTATTATGGGGGTTTTTCCCCCTAAATATGGCACATTGCAGAAAGAAAATTCATATAATTCTATTCTTAGTATAAATAATGTAAATGTATAGGTTTTCTCTGTGTTTGAATTATACATATATTTATGTTTCAGTGGTTGAATCAGCTCTTATTTTACTTCAAACTGTTCCAACCCATATCCAAATAGATTCCTTGCAGAAAAAATTGCTCCAAGAGGTAATTAACTCCCCTACTCTTCTTAGACTTTCAGTATTTTAGTTTTTTTCTTCGCTTAATATCTTTTGTTGTCATTTGTCAGATTGATGGAGTGCTTGCTGTACACGAGTTTCACGTTTGGCAGTTAGCTGGCGAAAGAATCATTGCTTCAGCGCATATCAGGTGTAGAAATCTTCAGGACTACATGCAGATTGCTGAGAAAGTGAAAGAATTTTTTCATAATGAAGGCATTCATTCAACTACAATTCAACCTGAATTTGTAGATATGCCATCTGTAAGTATTGCTGGATATTTTAAATGTAATCGTGAAAATAAGAAATTAATCTGGTGTGAATTTGATTTTCAAAATTCTGTAAATAGCTGTTAAACAGGTGGTCCTACTTGTGAATTCCAATTCTTTTAATTTGGAATCATAATTTCTATATTGATCCTTATAATTTTTAATTAAATACTTTCTTAATGTTCTGTTGTATTTTTTCATATATAAAAAGAAAATATTGTAATTGTCAAAAAATTTGAACTCAAAATTTTTCGAGATTCTCGAGAAATCTCCATTTTTAGACCTCCCCAAGTTCAAAAAATATTTTTTTAGAATTGTTTGTCTATGAACTTGGCAAACTCCAAAATACTTTGAGCTAGAGGTATGAAATTTAGTATATACATCAAATTTATGTTTCTATTAAATGTTGAGTGAAATCCATTCAGAGGAAGTCAGTCTGGTTGAAAAATATAGGTTAACTACAAGCCAACAAAAAATAGATAGATTGTTAAAAATTATATAAATTTAGCATTGAAAGTGTAGATATATATATCAAATTTTGAGCCAAATCATCTGTCAATCTGTTCTTTCGCAAGCATATAAATGAGAATTCAAAAGTGCCATAATTTATATTTATGAAATCCAGTAAATGATTTTGTGACTACTATTGTAATTGTGTGTCAGATTTTGGTTTCGTTTAGTCTGTAAGATGGTATACAAATGCATATTTGATTTTTGATTCTTAATCTTCTATTACATGTCAGTGATTAAGATTGCATAGTAATATCTTTCATAACTATTGTCAGTGACATATAATTTTACATTTATTGGAGACTGTATAAAAATCTTTCAGGGAGGACACTTTCATTGGTCTACTTTAATATTTGTAGAAACTCAAATTAATGAAATTGTCACTCTTTTTAAGCCGAAGAAGAAAAATTGCCTTTACTCTATGTGAAGGAAAGAATCCTAAATATTTTTATGTTGAAAAATTTACATGTGCATTAAAATGTGCTTTCTCTCATTTAAATTATATTTGCTTCTCATAATTTGCTCCATTAAATTATAATTTTATTTATTCATAAGTTTTTAATTCATATAGGCTTGATTTTATTCATTACTAACATAATTGTAAATGTTTTTAAATTTCATTTATTATAAATCTTTTCAGTACCAAGAAAAAGAAGAAAATTGCATCTTGGACTGTCCTTCAAGCACAAATTGCACAGCACAAACTTGCTGTGGACCTCAGAAGGAGGGTCAGTCACCACAAACTCCTCGATCAGTTCCAGCATGTCGTCAGAGATTGAACAATGGTACCAATACTGAACAATATCCTGATGACATTGCCTTGTCTTTAGAAGGGGGAGATATCAATGCATCATCTTCATCAAAGAACATCAGACATGCATAAATATTGACAATCAATTTACAAATTCGTTTCAATGTATTTTGTAGCAGTTGTGCATTACATAGTTATAGAATTTAGCTTCATTCAACCAGAGCATAATTTAATATGTTCTGCACCACTGAACTCTTCACTCATTAGTGATAACTTTGTGAAATTTATTGAAAATCGGTATAAATTATCTTAAAACATACTGGAACCAGGCTTCATTTTAACTGTTTTTTAGTTATTAACAATATTTGAATCACATGTATATATTTGGTTGGTTGTTTTTGCATCATATGCAAGAAAAATTGTGCTTATGGATTCTTTTTACAAGTTTAGAATCATCTCTTTTGATCTCAGTTTAAAAAGCATTTTTTAAATGTTTAGCTAGTTGCAATAGTGTGACATGACATTTAAATTACTTATGTTGGTGAAATACAGTATTTATGTAAAAGAAATATGTATTTTCTTTTTACCGAATCTCATAAGCTGCTATTAAAATGTACAAAATTGCATTTATATTTTTATGCGTTAATATGACAAAGTTTTACAACTTATAAACTTCAAAAATTTTGTTCCATTTTTGAAATTCATATGATAATAGTTCATGTTTAACTTTATACTGTAAAAATAAATCTTTTTATTTCTTAACCTCAAAAATAAAAAAAATTTTACTTTATTTGAAAAATTTACTCCCTATTAAAACAGTATTTTGAATTTGATATATCATCAAAATAATAAATCATCATCATGATGCGACACATTTATTCAAAAATACTTTTTATATTACATTAATTTTCAAATGAAAATTGTATAACCCTTTTAAATGGCTTTATAAATTTTTTTGATGTGCTTCGATTATTTCAAGTAATTTACTAGTATTTTATAAGTAGCATCAAAAATTTTCCAAAACTTTTGAAATGAAAGATCATATTTCCTAACAGTAATGCAATAAATTTCTGTGTTTTTGATATATTAATCTCATTGGCAGCATTAGCTGTTTACATTGATAATGGAGAAAAAAATGTATAATTGCATTTTCTACAGTTTTTCTAGTGGTTAAAAAAATTTTATAAATTGTCTAAAATATATCTATAGAGTGCAATAATTGTGAATTTTTCATAATTTGTGGTAAATTTTTGTAGAAAGGAATTCTTGTGGAGAAAAGCAATATTCTATTTAACTTCAATTGATCAGTAAAATATTGAACATCTAATACTTTTAGAAAATATTTTTTTGCATTTATTAGTCTTTGTTATACCAATTGGGAAAATATGTAAATGTTTTATTGAATATTATACATTTTAAAAAATAGGTGTATTTTTTATATAAACAGTCTTCAAAATATTCTAAATCTGAAAGTTATTGTTTAAATGTGATTATTATTTTTTTTTTTTTTTCATCTAAGATAGAGTGATGAAATTCAAATTTCACAATTCTTTAAAATCAAGAAAATGTGTACAAACATTAGAGGAATTTTGTGAAATTATACTGTGAATTTAACATACTTCATAATTTTTATGCTTTCAGTTGTTCAAGAGTTAAATCTTGGTATGCAAATACATGAAATACTTTGGCATGATTTTCAGTTTTACTGTACATTCTATGTATATTTGTAAAATTGCTTTTCTTGTAAGTAGAAATTTTTATTTTGTTTTAAATTTTTTAAAAATTCCAATAGTAGTTAAGAAAAGATGCCTAATAAAAAATATTGTAAATTAGAATGTGAATTCTGCATTATAAAATACTGTAGATCTTTCTTATTTTGTGTGGTCACTACGTGGCTTGTAATTATTTATTTTATTATTGTAAGAAAGTGTGGACATGGCATTTTGTAAAGTACTGGAAACTGCGATTTTTTTTATCTTTTTGTAATTTATTTGTGATTTATGCTTAATAAAAAAAAACAAAAGACAATTATTGCTGTTTTTAATGCAATGAAACAAACAAACATTGCTTATAAATTATTTGTAAATGTGAAAAAACTAGGAATTTGAAGATGAATTGTTTTGCACATGAAAAAATCCTTGATTTTTCTGATATAGAGAAAAGGTGTTCTTTAAAGGGTATTTGCAAGTATCTATATTAGTTCATAATCATCGTTTAAAGCATTTGTAAATTGTTGCAATTGTATACAGGGCAGAAAAATTTTTGTTTCTGGTATCTTTTTTTTTTTTTTCCCCTTTTTTTCCCTTCTCCCCACTCTCCTGTTTTAATTTAAACTTAAATATAAGGAGCGTTCAAAAAGAAACTAGCCGGAGTCTGGAATAGGCAGTCCGGTGATAGAATTGTAATATCTTTGCATATGTAACAAAGCGTGGTTCGGACATGAACGCGCTGCTAGAGGGTCATGGGTGCTTGCCACGTGACTACAAAGCTAGCAAAAAACACACATCAATCTTATAATGCAGTCATTCTCGTTGCAAGCAGTAAAATGGAGGTGTCAAAAAAGAAAAGGTGTTCGTTTTCCTACAGCTGAAGGATTAGAATGAACGGACATTCATCGAAAATTGTCACAAGTGTGCGGTGAACATTGGACTTCAGAGAAGGATGGTTATATTTAGCCGATGGTGCACAATCTGAAAAACCAAACTGCATTATCGGTGACATTGACCTGCTGGTTGATGAACTAGTTACCCAGGACCGCCGATTTATGGTAAAAGCTGTAGCTCCCGAGGTCGGATTAAGTGTCGGAATTGTTCACACCATCATGATGGAAACATTGAACTGGGGCAAAGTGTGTGCCCCTCAGTCTTCAACCATGACAAGGAAGCATGTCGAATGACCTACTGTCTTGATCATCTTCAGCGCTATGTCAGGGAAGGGAACGAGTGGTGGCTGGATATGAGTTTTGGTGTCATCACTTCGAGGCAGAATTGAAACGACAAAATCTCCAAGGGAAGCATCCAGTGTCATTCACTAAAGTGCAGGAAAGGTTATGCTGACGTTCTGTTTTGACCAAGAGGCCTCCTGATAGATTTCCTGCAGCACCGGACAACAATGAATGCCCAGCGTTACTCGCAAACTTGCCCGTCCGTCGCTAAGTGATCTAATCGAAACGACCAGCCCAGCCCACCCGTGTGGTCATTTTGCCCCACAACAATGCTAGGCCTCATACGGTCAATAAAATCATGGCACTCATGCCATGCAGAATTTTAAGTTGGAGGTCCTCGGTTACCCTCCATACAATCCAGATCTCTCTCCCTGTGATTACGCCATGTCTGGTTCCTTAAAAAAAAGGCTCTGAAAGACAAACGATCACCTCGGACAGCGTGAAGTACGTTCAGAACTGGTTCACAATGCAGCCCAGTAAGTTTTACGAAACGAAACACCGCCTTGTGTCGCAGTGGAACAATTGCTCAACAACCAGGGTCAGTACTTCTGACATACAGGTAACGGTTTCTATTCCTAGGCCTTTGGCTCTTTTTTTAATACTTATATACATTATGTCGTATTAATAGCAATAATGTTATTACTGTAATTTATGGCTGATTACTAAGTCCTAATCCGGTTACAGATAGACGCATGCTTCTAGATAGAGAAATGCTTTAAATAAGAATCGAATTTTTTTTAAAAATATTTTTGACTCATTTTTTAACAATAAATGTATATTAATGAAAACTACAGAATCTTAAGCATTTATACAGCCCTGGGATTTTATCAATTGTGTTTTGCAAAATAATCTTGACATATTTACATTTTGAAACCACGCCCTATACGCACGCACGCACGCAAAAAAACAAAACTACTTTTTGAGTTAGAATTGACCAGATTATTTGACTTTTTTTTTTTTTTTTTTTTTCAAGCAACAAATTCAACAACTGAATTCCATCGGCTCAATAAAATTTATGCTGACTATAAAATAAAATTCTGTTTTATTTCTTATGCTTCGATTTACATAAATATATGACATTAGAAGATGTAAGTGTTTCAAAGACTTGGTACCTAATTTTCTCAAGAGAAATGTTTTTATTTACAATATCCTGATATATTACAATTTATGCATATAAGCTTGTTGGATGGGTAGCTTAATTTCCATAAATAGTTTGGGTTAGATTAATTCAAGCTTTTCTATAAATGACGATCAAGATTTCAGAACGATTATGGTGATTTTCACCAACCACTGTACAGGCTTCTCAGCATTTGTGCTGTCGCATGAATTATATGCTGAAAGAAACTGTAATTACTAACCAATATCTTTTCGTACTGTATCTATCTAGCACGATGTCCTTTCACGTCCACTCATTAGCAGGGCCTCCTTATATAGTAATCGTCAAAAAAAAAAAAAATCGAATTCGAGATTTTGACGAATTTATATATTTTAGATCTCCCTGTATGTACGAAAAACACATTAACTCACTAACTTGAAACTAGACAAATGAAATTTACGGCCTCTACACCAAATTTGTAGATTTCTGTCAAAATTTAAGCAAAATCTATTCAGAGAACTTCCGGCTGTTCAAACTTAAGATATCTACAAAGAGAGTTAGATGGATAAAATTCGACACACAGATTTGGTATCCCTGGTGTGGGCACTTGTCAAATTTTGAGCCAAATCCAACAAAGAATTAACTGTCTGTTAATCTATACTTTCAGAAACATGTAACCGCGATAACTCAAAAATGCAATTTAAATATACCATAATATGGGACTTTGTGACTACAAAGGTAATTTTGTTTCAGCCGGAGAAAACGCGTCTAAAACCCAAATTCAATTTCCGGGTACTAATAATCTTATGCCAGGGTTTCATTGCCCCCCTCACACAAAAAAATTCACCTAGGATCACACGACAATTTCAGTAAAAATGTTAAAATTCACGCCAAGGGTTAATATTTTGTAATTATCGTATGCCAATGCTATACGAGACATTCCCTGGGATAATATCTTTATCAAAGAATATGAGAGAAAGTTTTGGGGAGACCACTTCCGCTGATTGTGTTTTATCTGTGATTTTTTTATAGGCATGCGCGCTTTTAATAATATATATGTATATATATACTTGCATTATTTGTAGCATCCAGTAGCTATATGATCAGTATTTTGTGATCTTGTATTTTGATTAGATACTTGTAATGGCACTCCCCACTTCAAATTTCAAAACTACTCTAATATCAAGTAATTGCGGCTATGACCAGATAAGTTTAGTTGAATCTTTTTATTAAAAGAACATTATCCAATTGGATCTCAAACATTTTATAAAACATTAAATGCTGAAAATTCAATTTTAAGAAAAAGCTTCATAATGTGGCTACAAAGCATTAATTATATATATATGTATATAATATATAATTACGGGCCTGACGATTATATAGCATGCTTCAATTGATTCGTTTTCTGCGAATTGGCAATTGCAAAATTCTCACTACAAATGAAATGAGCGGGATACTGCAAAGCAATAAACATTAAAATTTCCATTTATAGATACGATTACTATATTTTAAAACGTTTTAGAGAAATTGGTATTGTCAACTTTGTTTTTCCCCATGATTTCATTTAATTGACTGTACGGGTATCTGTTGATGATGTTTTAACTTGCGCATCGCATAAACAGTGTACGAAAAGTCAGCAAAACCTGTCTGTATTCAAAACTTAAGTTTGGCAAATTTTAAAAGTAAGACACATCCATATCACCCATACTGAAACAAAAGCTAGTGAAGAAACGAAGAGTACAGCTTGAAATCTTATTTTAAACAAACAAGAGGAAAATCTGTCTTGAGTGAATGAAATGTGAATCTGAATGTTATTTTGCAGATAAAGAAAATATTAATAGAACAGTAAATAACGTTCATTTGAAAATTGTATTCAATTCCTTAGAATATATGACCTTTATATATTGAATACTTTATATACTGAAGGTCATATATTTCTCAAAATTTATGACCTTCAGTATTAAAATCCGGCTTGTCAGCTAGGCAACTACTCAGATATTTTCTCTCTCTCTCACTCTCTCTCTTTTTTTCTTTTTTTTTTTCTTTTTTTGCGATATTTCGAGAGTAATGTGTGCTTTTATTTGATTTACGAAGGCCGTGTACTTGAACTTATAAAAATCAAATATTGTATTTGCATAAAAAAAAAAGTAAACTATACCAATTCATTGAATACAATTCAGTGTTTTAAGCCCTATAAAATCTATTTCAGTTTTAAGTAAAAAATTTCCACTCGATAAATTTTTATTTTAATAGTTTATCCCGAAGCTTTGTTAGTTTCGATACCGTCGTGTTTCAATCTTAATATTAATAAATGGCATTGCGTTTGTATGGAAATTCTACATCTCCCCTAAAAAAAAAAAAAAAAAAAAAAAAACCAGATTTAACCAAATTTTGCACATTTATTATTTAATGGAAGAATAATTCAACTCTCTGTCTTTGAAAAGAAAATATGCAGTCAAGTTTTCAAAGTATGAAAATTAATTAATATCTGATTAATTAGAAATTGAAGAAAATTTTGCCCTTTTTATCACAACTTCGGGAAAAAAAAAAAACTCATTTCAAAACTTATTTTTATTCCATCATAAATTTTTTTAATAATACCAGTTTTATCTCTGTGCAATTTTTTCCCCTTTAATTGTTAGCACCTTTAAAAAAATTAACGCAGAGGATTTTGAAATATATTGGTAAGTATGATTCTGAACTGCTCATACATTTTTTAATTTCTCTTTTATGCCGGGTTTACACTCGGTCAGTTATAAGACGGCAAGTAGACAGCGCATGCATAGAAAGGCTGAAAAATGCTGTTCGGTCGATGGCAAGTAATTGTCGAGAAGGGACAACTACAAGCCGCTGTATTGTATTTTTAATTACTGCGCATGTTTGTAGAATTTGGCGGGTTTTTTTGGTGTGAAAAAACTGATTACTTATCGTAGATTAATTCCGATATTTTTTGTTCTTTGTAATGAGGTTATTATTATTTTTTTTTTCATTTCATTTGCCATTTGTTTTTTATAGTTTCCCAAATTTAAGTATGTTGACCTTTTTTTATGTTTCTTTGTGTAAATATCCATTTTAATACGATACGCAGTGAAAAAGAAAAATTCATGGACGCCAAAATGGCAATTTATAGTCAAGCATGGAATGCATGAATCTATCTTATGAAATTGTGGCAAACATAAATCAATCCCTTTCTGCGTATGCGCTGCCTATTTGCTGTCTTATAATTGGCCGAGTGTAAATCCAGTATTATTTTAATCCATATTTTTTCTATGTTTTTATCGATTTTGAAGTAGTGATTAAATGATACTTAAAATCAAACATAAATAAAAAAAAATAAACTTAATGATATCTAAAAGTATTTATCCATGACTTAAATTCAACTTCAACACGCCTGCAAAATTTCCAAAAGAAAACTGAATCATAAGATATCAATAATTTTTATCATAAACAAAATATTTCAATTAATTCCTTTTTAGTTATCTTTATAAAGAAGTCGAAGCAATTTAGCTTCATTATCACAGAATTCGATATGTCTCTTTTGGGAAAAGGGGGACAAAAACTTTTTATTTATTCATCAACTGAAAAGATAATTCTTTAATCAAATTCTTTACAATTTCCAAGAGATTTATTTTCTGTTGTCACGCCAAAATATTACTTTTAAAAATGCATCGCTTTCACATTCAAATATTAATAATATGTTTAATGAAATATTCCAAAGTGATTTCAAGTAATAGTTATTGCAATCGCTGGTATTTCAGAAATCTCCTCACATTATTTTCGAATCTATCGCATCATCTCTATTTCACTGAAAAAGCTTTACAATTTGCTAGGTTTTTTACAAGCTTGCTGTATCAGACAGAACATTAGTTGTTCTCACCGACAGCTTCGCAGTTGTAAACAAAATTTTCTTTTTTTATAATGCACAAATTTACTCACGAAATTTCTGAAAAATCTCAAATATATAATTCTATTTTGTGTCTCGAAACACACTATATAACAGAATGAAAAAATAGTTTGTGTCGCAAAATCTTTCAAAATATAATACATGCAATGAAATTAATAATTTAGATCATATTTCCACCGAAGAACCGTCGTGTAAGGGGGTCTGTTGCACGTTAAATCCGTCCTGACCAAACGTCCTCTCGCTGGTGTGGAGAGGGGGATGCCAGCTCAGGTGTCGTCCTCGTCACCTGACCGTGGTTCAAAATTACGAGGTCCGTCCCCAAATAGCCCAAGTGTTGCTTCAAACGGGACGTTAATATAATTAAACCTCCAGGTAATTAGCCATTTGATGCTCTCCCCAGAATAAAGTGAGTATGAAACTTCTTACAACCTTCAGATTCAATGAAATCATTAGCAAAATTATTGAACATATACAAATTCTCTTGTTTTTCTTCAATATCTAAAATTTTTTGACATTTATAAACTTATTTTCTATGAATGTGGAGATGACAACCTTAATAGCTAAAAATCCCAAAACGTCCAACAATCAGTCAAACAGGAAAAACTAATTTTTGGATTTTTTCCCCCTTTTGGACAACAAATTAACTATCTACTAATTTTCTCAAAATATTCTTTAAACCCTTTCTATTGCTTTAATATTTGTAAATCGAATTTAAAGTACTAATATAAAAAGTAATAAACGTAGTAGGCTATAGGCGAAATAAAAAAGAAATCAGGTTCAATTCATATTATTTTAATAAAGAAACAATTTAAACGATGAAGGGATTTTATAGAAAGGTTTTATGAGGAAGTTGTTTTTACATTAAAAAAAATATATACATGAAAATACTATAAATAGGAATAAAATATAAATTGCATATTTTAAATTATTATCAACTCTTTAATAATTAAGAATATTTTTACTTCAATCGTTGCTCACCAGATACGATTTGATTTGATTTGTGAGGTTTTTTGGCACAAGAGCCACACTTGGCTAAGCTGCATCATGCAAATGGTAAAATATAAAATCAGGGGTTGCTCACCAGATACATGCAAGTGCATTCTTTAGTGCTAAGTTAAGGTTGGCATTTATGATGATTTATTGCTGCCTTTTTAGTAATATATTAATATGTTCTGTTTTAGTCGGTAAAAGCAAAAATTTTCTCACGTGTAATTCGTAAGAGTTAAGGCATTTGTCGAAAATTCTTCGCTCAGTTTACTGTTAGTTTTTAACTGTGTCTAAAAATATTTTCAAATTGTTCATTTAATCAGTAAAAATATTTTCAATATTCAAGTTATACATCTTCATGTAGGAATAGTTAACTTATAATGAACTGATTTCTGTGAAAGTTTTGATTATAAATTTACGACAATTATTTTTATTCATATTATAAATATATTTTTCTTTGATTAAAAAAAGACAAAATTAGTCTTTTGCCAATAACAATACCATGACAGGTTTCTCATTTATAATGAAAAATAACTATGAACTTTGATTTGTATGACTTAAAAACTTACAAATCTTTTTCTTTTTTTCCCCTATTTCCTTAAGGAAATATATAACATCAGAACTGAATATTAAAAATGATTGTTACAATTATTATCTATGAATTAAAATTCATAAATCAGAATACTTCATAACTAACAATCAATTGTGGTCTAATTTCTCAATGCATAAAAAAATTCAAAATTGTATAATATCAAATATTGGTTAGCAAAAAATTCGAGAAGGTTGATTTTGGCATTACCTTTCTGTTAAACCTCGCAAATATAGGAACAAATCTTGTATACTAATTTAATACTAATAAACTGAAAAATATTCCACAGATCAACTTAAAAATCCAATAATTAAAAATTTCATGCAATTTTATAAAAAGAAAATGTTAAAGTCGATTTATGTTATCTATTAGAAAATATCTTATATAAATTGGTTTTGGAATGAAGAAATTCACTGTTCCTTTTTTTTTTTTTTAATTTTGTGAACCTTGAAAATTATGAAAAGAATTCCTTTCCACAATTTCATAAATAATGTTGTTTTAATTAATTTTTTAAAAAGATTATTACAAGAAAGAAATTAATTCTAACCTTGAGGCAATAGAAAATCAACTTGTTTAGATATGGATTTCATATAAAAAAATTACTTTAATTTTAATCATTATGCAGTTTAAATAAGCATTAATTAGGGGCTAATATCTGTTACTTTACAATATTTTAAAAGAGAAATCTAAATTCACCCCCCTCCAACATACACACACATGTAATTTGCTAATTATTGTGTACATTTGACAGTATACAATGATTCCTACTTACAAATTTTGTAAAAATTATTTTATTTTATACAAATAATAAGTCACAATCTTATTCTTCACCTTATCTTACACATATATTGGTTACATGAACACAAGAAAATACATAAGTCAGTATACATTTAAGATCATGCTCATAGTAATCTACACAGAATTTCAACAGCATCATAAAAATAGGAAATCAAGTGCAAAATTATAAATTATTAATTAACTTATTAATAAAAGTTAATTAAGTGAAACTGCCTTGCTTAATAACGATAAAATTGATTTTTAAAAATCTGTCAGCTGAAATGGCTTTTAAGGCACCTTTTTCATTATCTTTGATTACCAATTTATAAATACATCCCCTGTGAGCATGATAAATAATTTTATCATAGGAAGGTAATGTTTTCTAAGATTGTGCTATTTGATCCCAAAGTGAAGCAATTTATACAATTTCTTAAATTTATTAATTGATAAACTATTTACATTAATGAAGCAAAACATTATATATAATAATTTAACAAGATAAGTCTTTTAACATTATGGCTTATAAATGAAGGGAACTAAATAGCATTACATAAGTAAGGACTAATTTCAGCTCATATGGCTTTAAAGTAGGATTTCTTATTTTTTAAAATGTTAATAAGTCTCCTTAAGAGTGCTTTAGTACTTCAATTGCATATTTAAAATAAAAATAGAGCACTGCATAAATTTTCTAATTGTATGATTCAATTCCTATTTGCATTAAAAAATTGATAAAAATTTAAGTGGGGTAATATTACAATAATATGTTAAAAAATAAAAGACAAAGGAATAGATAAAAGGATGAGTAAATAAAGACACAAATATTCAGCAAAATAGTATATGCAATGACCAAAAAAAAGTTTATAAAAATATTACGAAAAGCTAATATATAATTCTTAAGACATGCTCTTTATATGCTCAGAGAATATACATGTATGCTTCAGAACACTTAATAAATTTTCATAATTGAAAAATATAAAAATACCATACATAGTATGCACTAAAGAAACATTTGCCACATGTTCTAAATAATAATAATAAAAAAAAAACTGTCATATTAAAGAAACAACACATGAAACACAAAATTTTATATACATATGATTCCAAAATCTATATACAGTAAATGCAGAGATTCCAAAGAACCATTACATAATTTTCAAAACGGAAAATTACGTTTACTCCATTTAAATGTTACATTAGACAAAATAATTCATTGTCTGTACATTTCATTCGTCAAATTTATCAGTTTATGACCATTATTTATCTTCATTCATGTGAATGATGGCTTAATTGTCAAGACAACCTCGAAATAAGATGTGCAAAATCCAGTCCAATAAAAGTAAGTTATTTACTCAACATTCCATTCTAATGATATGTGAAAGAACGAATCGTTCGGTTGGCACAGTTTTCTCTCGTGATAGACTGTTCACATAAGAGGAAAACAAATTCAGGATCAGTTACTGGTTGGAACTTTTCACCAATGACTAGGCTTAAACAGTTGACAGAAAGGAAACCAAATAAATTATATGAAAAGGAAATTAAAATAAGACATAAAAAATAAATATGTAATGACTTCACATTTCAAAGCAACCCGTAAACTAGATGAGATAAAAACATTGCATTTTTGCAACATTTTTAATATTTTTTAAGAAAAAAAGGGAAAAGAATAAAGAATGTTGAATTATTTTTAAATAAGTATTCTAGGCATAAAAAGCACCATTTAAACCTTTTAAAGAAGGATTTTACAAGTAATCACTCAATAAATAATGTTACTTTCAAGTACATCTTATAAGTACAGTGAAATGAAAAAAGAAAAAAATATCACAAAAGTTGGTCGTCCATTGGTCACAACATAAATTTCATTATTGAATTTTTACATTTATTAATTCCAATATAATATCATATAAAATATTAAAAATATAACTGATGATCAGTCTTTATTTTGATATTTTGTAGAAACCCAAAATTATTTAACAAAACTACGAAAAAATTATAAAAGTACTGTTTAAAAGAATTATTAAGTACTTTTAATTAAATAAAAAAATTACTTTGTTTATGAATATAAACTTGGTTTTCTCATCGATGTATTATTTTTAAAACCATAATCATCATAATTAATATCCGAAAGAACATGCATAAAGTTCCAAGATAAGGTACTTCAATTGATAATCTGGAATAAGCATAATTGTAAATAATAACATTCACCACTTCTTAAACAATACATTCATCGTTCTTCGTCTGTCACTGAATCTAAATTTTCTTGCTCCAAAACCCTCTTCTTATGCTGAATGTATGCATCCCATCTGGCTTTTCCATATTCCTGTAAAAAATATTAATTAAGAAAGTCGTACATTAATAAAAGACAAAAAAAAGTTTAAATTAAGGAGCAGTATTCTTCTTTTGAATTCAAAATAGGATAAAGAATTTTTTAAATGATTAAAAAAAAAACTTGTTCATCATTACTAATTTTTTAAACTTTTTCAACTGAAATAGTTCTCTAATGGTTGTCTCTCTCTAAGTTTATTGACTCATTCTAGATGGATTTTTTAAAGAGAATTTGTTTTGATTAAACAGATTTAAGAAGAAAAATCAAGTCTTTGCAATTTCAATTACTCATCTTGCAATAATTTTTCTTGCCAATAAACTGATGGCAGACCATGCATGAGGTTGGATCCTAAATTTACTATTTATAGATTTTTAAGAGAAGCTAATTTATTCCCGATATAATGCACATTAAAATAAAAAATATATTCATAATCTTCAAGAAAATTTATTTCAAAAATGGCAGAAAGTTGTTACCACTATTTTTTCAGCACAATTATTGATTTCACTCATTATCACTAATAAAATTATTTAACAGATCAGCAAAATGATATCAATAAATTTCTTTCAGTAAATTTTTGAAACCCAAGCTTATATCTGAAAAAATATTTCTTTTTCTATGTCACAACTGTATCAACAATTATTCATCCCTATAGATTCATCTTTCTATAACTTTATTTTTACTTTACTAAAAATTTCCCACACATACGCTGTAGATTGATCAGATTTCTTTACCTTATATAACTAGATTTTAATTTTGCATTTACAATTTCAATTTTTCTTGAAATAAACTCATTGCCTGCTTTTATTTTATATAATGCTATTCCTACAGTATAATATAGAGATTCTCTCAATCAGCACTTTTGGGTTCCTTTCTTTAAATTCTTCACTTTCATTGTCATTTTTCATTTTTTGCATTCCCCATGTTTTTAATTGTACATCATTCATTTTGAAGATATAGCTTGAAGACAGAAAAAAAATTATATCCCTCATAAGGAATATTCCATTACCAAATGATATATTATGCAACAATTCTAATCTTTTTTAAATTAAAATTTATTTACACCTTTCTACAAGATATCTGTCTTCCTTATTGAGTACAATTAGCATGAATGTATATGATATATATATATATAATCAAGATAGCAAGTCTATTTAAAATATAATAGAAGAGCTTCTGATCTAATGCTTTAGAAATAATAATGAACACAGGAATACTAAATTTAATTCAAGAGATGTAAAAGAAGAAAAGAAAATACATACCCAGTATCCAAATTGTATTTGTGAATTTTGTGCATTGATTATGCTCCATAAAGTCCACAAGAAATGTGATGCAAGAGTGAATACCATGACTTCTTTTAAAACATGTTCTTCACTGTTAATTTCATCAGATATTTCAGTTTCTTTGCAAGAACTTTCAAAGTTCTTCAAGTATGATCGAATAAAATTAAGCTGAAATTGGAATAAATATAATAACATTATATAATACATTAATAATATAATACATTATATTTAATTTTCAAAATAAGCAGTAGCAGAAAAATAACTGGATCTCTAATAAGGAATATAAAAATTCTATCTTTATTAATTTTTAATTAAATTTTATACATTTAAAAATTGTTTTATCTATAAACAATTCTTTTCCCTCTTTTACAAAACTAACCAAAGAAATTCCTCAATATCAACTTTCAAAGTAATACATATTTTTGAAAAATAAAAAATTGCTATTGCAAATAATTAGAAATGATGAGCTTAAGTGCCATCAAAGTTCAAAAGAAATAACTAAATAATAATAATAAATACAAACAAGTTTTTTCATCTTTTAATATTTTATTTCAACTACTAATCATACTATGCATCAAAGAATTCTTCTTAAGAAACAGATTTGATATTTAAAAGAAAAAATAAAGATACTACATATAGTGGATGTTTTTATTATAGTTATATGCCAAACTATTTAAAATAATAAATTATCAACTGCATTCAAATTATGAAACTGTATTCAACATCAACTGCATTCAAATTATGAAAAATTTCAAACTTCATTTAAATATAGTATTTACAAACTTACCCACAAAGAAAAATTATATTTAAGATTTTTTACATACTTTTGCTATTAATTTTGGGATCAAGACGACAATGAATATACAAGGAAGTTAAAAAAAAAAGTTTAGGCAGAACATTAAGTTGTATATAATATACAAAAAGGTAATTTTTTTTTTTTTGAAATGCGGATTAGATTGAACATTTATATTTTTTTTCAGTGAATATAAATATATAAATAGGATGATGAATAATAAATATATTCTACACACCTGCTGTTCAACAGCTGGAAACTCTTCGTCTTTTGCAGTGAAATGTGGATAATCAGGATTGGAATAATCAAAGCACCATTCACAAAAGTGATTTGCAATATCAAAAGCTCTGAAAATAATTTACATTTTACAAAATATTAATTGATAAAAGTAAATGCATTATATAATGTTCATAAGTTCATTATATATATAATGTCCATAAAGTTCATAAAACATTTTTCTCTTGAAAATAAAAATTTTTAAAAATTTAAAAAAAACAATACTATTATAAAAAAATTATATATTTTTTTTGGGGGGGAGGGGGATATAGAATTTTTTTTTTCTGAAATATAGACATGTGAAATTTCTCTAGTTCTATTTAAAGTAAGAAATTTCTTCCTTTATCCTGCAGCAATGTAATTATGTAAAATTTCTCTTAATGACCAACTGATATAATTTAGATGTATCTTCACTACTATTCCTAACATTTTTTTCTGGGGTTTTTTTCCCCTTCATTAAATAGTATTAAAATTTTTTAGCAATAAATATACAGTGCATATAAATATAGTTTGTGTAGATATAACTTAAGAGTATTTCACAAAATTTAATCTAATGAAGTAAGAAATTTCTTGCAAGTAAATTTTAAAGTGTAAAAAAAAAAAAAAGATAAGTACAAGTGCAATTATTTAATTACCTGAAATTGTAGCTACAATATTCAAAATCTATGAAGACAATTTTATCTTCAGATACAGAAGTTTGTTCAGGGACAAGAATGTTTCCTATAATAAATTTAAAAAATTTATAAATCACATAATGAAGTTCCTTTATATATATATATAAAAAAAATACATTTTCAAATAGTAAAAGGTAACCATACGAAAAATGTCAAGTCTATTTAAGTTATCTGGTGAAACGAATTTATGGAATCAATAAACAGATCGTTGGAATTTTATGTAATGAAGCTTGAGTTAAGTTCATACATGTTATAGTGAACTTTTCTAATTTAAAAAGTTTATGACAGATCTATCTACATGTAAAACCACTACATATATTGAAACAACAGAAGAGAAAAAACCCTTATAAAATAACATCATATACATCAGAATACGTAAATTTAAAGCTGATGAGGTACAAGTGCTGAAATGCAAAATTGAAATTAACAAAAATCTTTGTATTGAATAACACAAATACCATTTTAGTTTATAATATGTCAAATTCATCCAAAACATGTCAATTCCATCTACTTCGAAATGAGCCGATGATAATCATATCAATGATCTAGTTCAGGAAAAATTTAATTTTTCATTTGCAATTCATCACTGAAATTATCTGTGTGAAATATACATTCATCAGAAAATCTGCAAATGAAAGAATAGTGGATAAATGGAAACAACAATGCAAATCCACCACCAATATGAACTTTTCAAAATATGAAGATGTTGGTTGGTTTGTTTCCATTGTATTTATAATTTAATAAAAATGCTACATTTCTTATTTGGTCTTAAAATTTGCTTTCTTGAACTTACCTAAAATAGCAAGCTTAAATAAGATGGGAACTTGAAACCAGGAGGGGAAATGAATATTCAGAAATTTTCTTTTTTAATGGAGAGCAATTTCAATTATGTATGGCAAACAAAAAATTTCTTCTGAATTAGAACACTAATATGGTTTAATGTAAGCTCATTTGAAAGCTCAGGGAATGGACAAGTTTTTGATAAATTTGACATATTGTAGCTAGAACGGTATTTGCAGTATTCAACTTTAAAGATTTTAGTGGCAATACTATTTTGCATTCTGCCCCGGTTTTGTCATTAGTAACTCAGTTTTAAATCCAGGTGAAAATGGCAATCATCACATAAGATTTTTCTTGCTTTTTCAAAATATATGTTTATTTTCCGAGCAGACCGGTCAGCAGCTTTTTAAATTAGGATTTTTCCGAATTGGTAGCATAATCAATATATCCTCCATAATTTCCAAATAGAAACAGATATGAAAGGTTTTAAACAGTGTTTGAGGAAATACATGGGCTCTTCTATATCCTCTTTCATTTAGCTTTGTAATTTTATAGCTGTTTATTATTAAATTGTCTTCCATGTGCTGCTGCACTGTGTACACTCAGTTGTGTTTTTGATATCTGAGTGTTCATGTCTTTGTGTTGATTAAATGGCTTTATTCGTTATTGAGCCTGTTGGACTGTTTCACCATACACCCACTATATCAAGCACATTTATTATCATTGGATTCATGGAATTTTGAGGAAATTTTCTGCAATATATTATTTAATAAGTAATAAAAATATATTTTAGAAAATGTTGTTCATTAATAACCAATCTCTAGAGGATTTAATCCAGGAAACCAAAATCGAGAAAATCATTTTTAATAATTATTAATACATTTCAATGTGTAATTAATATAAACACATATTGAAATACAAAAATATGAAATAATAAGCATAGAGAATTTTAATAATTGAAACAAATATTACTAATTCCACTAAAATTTCAAAACTCAGAAAATATTAAAACACAGAAAAAAAAATTAACATAGTCATATAAACTTTGCAATGATTTATTTATAAGAAGAAAGCTCATTCATTTATTTAAAGACAAATTCATTATTTAAAAAATTCATTTATTTAAAAAAATTCCATAATATTAACAATTTTGAATATGGAAACATATAACCATCATTAAAAAAACCATTGCAACCATTTAATTTTTTTAAGCATGCTTCCTTTTGTTTAAATAAAATTCAAGGATTTTTTTATACTCAGAATATTATGGTAACAGATTAAATAGTTACACAAATTTGTAATAAATGTTGTAAATAATGCTTAAAAAAATCTGACCTTCTTGCAAATCATTATGGCAAAATAGAACAGGTGAATTGGCTTGCAGTAACACAGATCTGAAACAAAACATTTCCAATTAAAAAAAAAATATGCCAAATTTGTTGATTTAAAAACACTAGTTTAAAAACTCAATTACATTAACTGATAGTAAAACATTTATCCCTACAGAAATACATATTTTATATATATTCACGTATGTATAGCAATAAACACAATTACAAAAAATTTGAACTGCCAGAATCTTCATATAATTTTATTAATTTTTGGAGAATTTATGAAAAATAAGCACGTTATAATGTATCAAAATTTCATAAAAATAGAAATACTCAAAAAGTTTTAATGCAATAAAAAGAGTTATTTTAGAACTACACATAAAACAAATGCAATTGATAGTTGTTTTTATAAAATGTTATTCAAGTCAGTCACTTTAACCATTGTAATTAAATTAACTAATATTGATTAGAATAATATAACAAAAACAACAGTGACATGGACATCAGAAATAATTAGAAAATCATTATTAATAATAAAATATTACAAAGTATAAATTGCCAGAATGTAAAATTTCTCAACTCATCTACTATTCAGTTCGTAAGTTACAAAATATAGAAATATAATGAAATCTCTCAACAGTGGTCACCCTTGCATTCTAAGAAAAATTAGCTGTTTCAAGCAAATTCAATAGTTGGTTACTCTAAAGAATTTTTATTTTTGGAAAGTAAAACCAAACACCAAAAACAATAATTAATCAATTCAACAAAGATTCATTATTTCTGCAACAATTAATTTTAATATTTACTTGAAGAAAAAAAATTCTATAATAAAAAAAGTACAATCTATTTTTGCTTCTAATTTTCTAATTATATATATATATATATATATATATATATATATATATATATATATTTGAGGAGGGGGGGAGTAAACCTTTTAATTTCATCATATTTTCCCAATATTTGTTGTGTGAGAGAGAAAGAACCATAACTGCTTGAATCTTTTTATTCAAGTTCTCAGTGCATTTATCTCTCCACATTGGAAAAAGTGCGATTAATTTTGATCTGATTAATGGTGGTGGTTTTATATGGATCTTATTACTAAATTTTTTTTCTCTGCTTTCTCTTAATAAATGTCCACAAATTCAAGAAAAAGAAAGGAATAGATGTCACTGAATTTAAACAAACAACCACCCATCACACTCAAAGGTAGTTGAACAACCATTTCTAAAGGTTAATTTAAAATCATGTTAATGGGTCAAACATTTCAAGCCAAACAAAAGTGGCTATTTAGGAGGGTGGCTACTTAGAGAAGACTTTTTTGTATTTAGTTTTTATACGACAGAAAAACAAATATACAATTCTTCATGCTTTATAACCTATGTAATTGCAGCATTAGATTTTGATTAGACACCTTTTCAGACATTCAATAAATTTTTATTTTAAATGATGATATGTTACAATAATGCTACACAATGAAAATTTTCTTTCCTAAAATAAAAAACAGAATTTACTTTATTTTTCAAAGTTTGGAAAAAGGGGAAAAAATACCTCAATTAAATTTATCATAACATATTCATTGAATTACTTTTAATGTTTGAAGATAAATTTTTTTTAAGTTTGATTACAATAAACTCTTTCTTAAAATACAATAATCCAAATAACTGGCACTTCACTAAAAACAGAAGATACCAATTTTTTTCTAAATGATTTCAATAACCTCTACTAAATACAAAAATTATATCAGTCATTAAAGTAAAATTCTGAATAATATCAATGAAACACTCAAAAATCTCGATATTTTCCAAGGTTTGTATGATTTTAAATGTAGCACCAAAATGCAGATTCTATATAACATTAAAAAAATCAGACTAACATATACAATTTGAATTTTTAACAACAGCCTTGGGAAACAATCTTTTATTATTTCCTTTTTACATTTACAATTTTTTTCTTAAATAATAACTTGAGTTTGTTTAGAATTTAAGGCATAAAAGCAATAATTTCATCATACTACATCAAACAAATTAGTATAATTATGGAAAAGATAAACTAATTTCATTAAAGCAGCCAGTAAAAATTTATAAATTTGACAAGTTTATTCTGAAAAAAAGAAAAATTGAACAAAGTGTAAAATGCTCTAAAAAAAGTTATATCTGAAAATAAAATAAAATGATTTTCAAAAATAATTTTAATGAGAATGTGACTGATTTACTATACAAAGAAAAAAAATGAATAAAATGTAAATTAGCATACTTTAGCCAAAGAAATTCTTTTTCTAAATCTTGTGATAATAAATTGATAGCAATTTTCTTTTGTTCATCATTCAAATTTTCCAGTCTTATCTCATTTTTTGCAAAGTTTAACCAACTGCAAGAAAAGAGAAAAAAATCATAAATTTTTATAAAAATAACAGTCATTTTAATGATAAAATGTGATTATATAATTAATCTAAATACAAAAGAAATATATAAGCATAAAAATACAAGATAAAAATGAAAATTGATGCAAAATTATGATAAAATTGAACTTACATTAGGTATTTCAAATTTACTTACAGAATGAGTGAGTGCACGCTACACACAAATCTGATGAATTTTATTACGTTATCTCAGCAAGAGCCAAGCATAGCACTATAAAACTTTATAATATTTCAAGAAAGCATGAGTAAAAAAATTCAGCAGATGAAACATAAAACATACATTCTTAATCAGCAAAAGTTTTAGCAATTATAGAAACAGATTATAAAAATAAAAGTTTTTAATGCAAAAAAAAAGAACTGTAATTATATATTATTAATATAAAATTAGACATATTATTGCTTTTTTGGTGCCACATTTTTTGTTGTTGTTATTCTTTTTTTAAATAACCATTGGATTTTTAAAAAAATAGAGAAAGAATTTTAAAAAATTATTTATTTACAGTTTTGTAGATACAATAGTTAAAAAAATGTATTACTAAGAAAACTTGATTTCTCTTAATCATAAAATTGCTTGTTAACTAAAACCTATTCTAAGAATTTAATATATTCTAAATATTTTTCAGAAGTTGTTTTATATTTCATCTGGTAATAATTATAACAAATTTCAAAAAAACAATACAAAAATCATTTGTTTTATGTGAATGAATGAACATAATATGAATGAATGAAATAAACATAACAAAGAAATAATTTTTATCTTTAAATAATAAACAAATTTCATAAAAATTTGTATTTTTTCACAATTTATCAATAATTAAAAAAAGATTATGCATATTTTAAATTTAATGCCATATTTATTGATTAATTTTATACAAATATTTAAGCTTATATGAATATGCATTTTAATAAATGAATGAAAATTAAATTGTTCGCAAGTTGCTCGCAATCTCTTTTGAAAAAGTATGTCTATCTTATTTGAAAGCACTGCACAAAATTAAAAAATTGGGGTAAAAAATTTGTGATAATTTAAGAAATAATTAAATATGTATGCAACCATATTTTAAATACTGAGCAATTATTTTAGAATAATATTTGAGTGAAAGCATTTCATGCAAGAGATATGAATGTAAATGCAATTTGCTTGAATATGAAATGCATGTTAATATCAAGTTTAAAAAAGTGAGAGCAAGTTAGTGCAATGAAATAACTGAGGAACTAAGTAAAATGCCTATGCAAATTTCATTCTTTTTACAGTAAAATTAGAAAGAAAGAAAAGTTTAGATACAGATTAGATACTATTAAAGAAGCATACAATACAGTATCAGATCATACAAAAAAAATCAGAATTAATGGATATCAGAATTCATAGACAGAAAGAGAGACATATATATATATTTCATAATTTAATAGTATGGCATTTTACTCAAAAAAATGTCATGGAAAATAATAAGAATGTAAAATCTACATGTTAAAATCATCCATAATGTATTCTTTACAATAAAATTTTCATATATCTATTTAATGCATAAAAAACAGATAAAAATAAATCATTGTTAATACATTGAAGAACTAATCTGTTCAAAATCAATTTCTTGAGCACTCTTAAAATCTTATATATGAGCATGTGTGTGTGCATTAAAACTAATATAACTGAAAAAAATTATTATTTGCAGAGCATAAAAAATCCAGTTTGTTTAAAAAGCCCATTTATTTGAATCACTCTCCAAGTTTATATACAATAAATTGCTCCATAATCTTCATACAATATAAAAAGTTCTAAGAAATAAAACTAATTTCTATAAAGTATAAATTCTATTCAGTTAAAAAATTCTTAAATAAAATATAAATTTTTAATTATTAGCACTTAAAAATTACAACAAATTCAAAAAAAAGGAAAAAAAATCCATTCCATTGAAAAATATTTCAAAAAAAAATTCAGATAAGAGAATTTATGTTGAAAATGTGTAGAAAAGCACTATAAAGGAAAAATGTTTAAAAAAATGCAAATATCCCATAATATTATTTGCACACTATACATCCTTACTCTGACTATAAATAAAACTAAATAAATTTATACTCTATAAAATTACTTTAAAATAACTTAATAAAAATTTCAATTTCTTTGAAGCAGATATAAAAAAATAGAAATTACTGAATGCTTAAAATAAAACTTAGATGGAAATAAATGGAAAAGTTACATGTATAATTTAGATTATTTCTACTAAAAATACCACTCATCTTAATTATCTTAAGTAACTGAGAAACATTTAATGACTGAACATTTATTTACACATCATAATATGAATAAATTAACATTTCACTAGGCATAAAATATCAAAAGAATTTTCTCAGTTGACATTTTTTAAAAGCTAATTAATTTGCAGCAAATTATCAAGAAAATATTTTGAAATTTATTTGAATAACATTACTCCTCTTCCCTCATCTCCCAAAAAAATAAAGAATACAGTTTTAAATTACATTAATTAAGACTTGTATTAATGTAAAATAACAATAACTCAAAAAAAAATACTAAAACACTTCTCTAAGAGAATCAAAGTTATACCACTAGTTAAAATCTAAGCAAAGAATTTTCTAAGTAAAATAAATGATACATCAAACCCTAAAATCAACATTTTAAAAATTAGTGATCCCCAATCAAATTTCAACTGACAAAAATATTGTTTTAATATTTATGTTTCAAACTTTTTCTTGATTTTGGCATGAATATTTGATATTCAAAAATGAAATAAATCATTCCTGCTAATTTGAATTATATATATATTTTTTGACCCTCAGGAAAAGATAATCTTAAGAAATTCAAACTCTGATTTTAAATTTGTCAAATCAAAAAGATCTTTTGTTTTAATCTAGATAAATTTTTTTTAATTTGCTAAAATTTTAGCGTTATGGTGTATAAGAAAAGAATAAATATTGTTTTATAGTTAAACTTTTGAACACAAGTTCATTTACAACATAAATTTATCAAAATATAAGGAAGTAGAAATCTAAGAAGGTCACTGAGTTGTTTTCTTTTTTATTTCTTTTTTTTATTTTAGCATGTTCTTTCTTTGTAAAGATTTCTTTGGTTTGTCATATTTTGTTTTCAAACTGCAACTCTTTAACATAAACAATGAAAAAAAGTTATTTCTTTATCTACAGTTAGCAAGGTAATCATATTATTATTAACAATATCAAAGATGCAAATGATCAGAGCAATACAAATGTTGAAATATAATTTTGCACATCTTATACAAGATTGAGAAACTCATCAGAAACATCAGCTAACACATAAATATATACCTTGCTTAAAGAATAATTTAAGCTTTGAGAAAGAACAGTAATTTTTACATCCAGAGATGTGACTTCGAAATGAAGAAAAAAGTAGTGGAATAAAGCTGTCATCACCAATACAAAGGGTTTTTTTTTTTTTGTCCTATAAAAACTGAAACCATTTCTTGGCATAATACAGTTTATAATCCAATTCATACCCATATATTTTAAGATATATGATAATTATTCTTTCTGTATGTTTCGTATCATTTATGTGTGAGAGAATAAACAGAGGCAAAGGACAGATCTTTGATACCATCTTTGATTTGAAATTGATCCATGCATCAAAGACACTTAATCATATTCAACTTAAAACACAGCTATGCAAAAAAAAAAAAAAAAAAAAAAAAAAAAAATCTTTTTTGTTATGATTTTTAAAAAAAAAAAAGGTAATGCTTCTAAATATAATGTTCCAATGGGTTTAATATTTTTGAGATAGTTGCATTAACAATGAAAATGGTAAAGTTTTTCAGTTTTGTATAATTTGATGTTTTATTCGTTATCTGTTTAAAGAGGGGGAGAAACATATTCCCAGCGGTAAAATAATTCATAATAAAATTTCAAACAAATATATTTGAATTTTTAATCTGATGTTCAATCACAGTCCAATACTATAAAAATACCAATTTTCAATATATTTTATGTTTATTTTTTTTAAATATATATATATATATTTTTTATTAATTCTCTTACTTTTCAATGATTCTCTTCTTTAAAAAAATGTTTCAGAAAATTGATTTCAAATAAAATATAAAATTAGATACAAAACACCTTAGAATATGCAATAAATAGAACACAATTTTGGAAACAGTCACACAAACCCACTGACAAAAATATTAGCTCATACTTATCTCAATTCCCTTAATATTTCATTTGGTGTAATAATTAATTCAAATTAAGGATTGAAATAAAATTTTAATTTTAGCTGTTATGCATTTTTTACCAGCTACATAAGGGTTCTTGATTAGAAATGTTAGTTATGAATCAATGTAGCATATTTATATTATGTTTGCAAAGCAAAAATATTATCTTTATGAAAATTAAATTAATAACATAAAATCTTTTAGAAATGAACTATTTTTGAAAATCAGTGTACACTTACAAATTCAAATTAACATTTGAATTTATAAATTACAAAAAATGGATCCAGTAAAGACACATAATCAAAATTATGATATTTACAAAGAAAGTGAAAGTGAATACATTTATGCAATTATTACCACTCAATCAAATTATTTGCCTTATCACCTCTTCACATTTTTAAGTACAAATAATTCGAAAATGTGGGATCAGGGATGAATAGGAGGAATGCCAACTCTGTGTAAATAACATTCATGCGAGAAATTCTTTCACATGTCTAGAAAGAAACTCATTTTAAAACATGGGAATCAAATAACAATATTCTTAAATGGCTTCTAATTATTCCTAGTTTAAAATAACTACTAAATAACTAGTTAAAATAATTTATTGTTATTTGATCAATAATTCCTGTAATTCAAACATACACCTAGAAAATTAGAAAGCTATCAAATTTTAGAAATTTAACTATCAAAAATTAATCTAATTTCTGATTAACTCTAGGTAAGTAAAAATACTTAAATTACATTGTACACTAAATATGACTTTAATAATTACAACAGATAACTAAAATAACTATAATAACTTTTAAAATAAATATTTAAAAAGTGAATACTTTTGTTTATTTATTTATTTTGTTCTTATTTTAGATATGTAGTAAAAAATATTTAAATATCAGATTTAAAATAAACTTTTTAACAAATGATTTTTTTACATCAAATATAAAAGTTACTACAGTAAATTCATATCACATTATGAAATTTAACAATGTATCTTATAAATAATGCAAAAAAAATGTTTGAAGTAAAACAAAAAAAACAAAAAAAATTAAATGCAAAAAAAAAAATTAACTTTCAAACAAATGTATAAAAATTTAGATATTTAAAATTAAAATATATTGATTAAACATAAACTTGAAAAAAAATACAAACTAAATGACTTTTCATAAATTTCAACAAATTACTATGATATTGTTAGAAACATAAGTGTTTTTTCCTCTGATACAAAAGTATTAGATAATCAAAATGAACAAAACCAACTTGATGCTCCTTGTAAAGGGTCCTCGTTGTGTTATTTTACAACATTGGGCAGATTTCTGCTTGCAGTCAAGACATCTCATCTGCAATTAGCAGTTAATACAGAAGAGACACATATTTATAAGCAAATCAATTTAAAACCATTGAAATATCTTTAAATCTTCCATAGTTTAAAGCAAATATTAATATTCTTGGACCATTTAATTTCTGTAGTTAAATAAAAATATTTATTGATTTGCCGGTTATTTTTTATGGGGAAAGAGTTCAATGGTAGATTTTTTTAATAAATATAATTTTAAAATATTAAGCCCTAATTGTGAAACATCCTTTTCATACCTATATTATGTTCAAGCAAATAAAGCACAACTCAAAATATATAAGAATGAAAGAAGGGTGGGAAGAAAGGAAATCCAACACCAGCAGTAATTGTAATTTCATGCTACATTCATTTATTTACAGTTAATATTTTATTTCTATGAAAAACATTTTTAAAGAAGAAAAGTAGAGAAGAAATTGGAATTGTTCTTTTTTTTTCAGATAAAATATTTATAAAATACAGTAATATTTTAAAAGTAAACAAAAAAGGTACAGAATAAGAGATTATAGGATGTATGAGCAAACACAGCAAGACAGAAGTTAGTCATTAGGATCACATGCAAAGGTTTAATAAATTACATTCAAAATAAATTTTTTATACCATATGTCAACTCAGAAGGAACATCAAATACCAAATAAATACATGAAATAGCATCATTTTCTTAACTTATATTATTAAAAAGAGATGGAAAAAAAGGTATAGAAATTATATTGTTACATGCCACCATTAAGAATTTTTAATAAACAATGGTTTCATTCATTTTCTTCATATTTAGTCAAATAAAATTTAAATTCATCAATTGTTATATAATACTTGCTTTAAAAAAAAAATTGTAATTTAAACAAACATTAAGTGAAATTATTTACTAAGGTTCAAAATTACCTGTTTCTTTAATAAATAGTAAAATTACCATTTAAAATGAAAATTTTATATAATGTGTGTTTGTGTTAATTTAATCAAAAAGTCTAAGAAAATCTTATGAAACATTAACTGTACAACCAAAAATTTCTTGATAAAAAAAAAGTGGAATGCAGATGTCAACAAAAGATGAAATAACAAGTGAAATAATTCTTTTGTCATTTCTGTGTTTAAAAAAAAAACACTGAATAAACAGCATATTTATCTTAATTGCAAATAAATAAATATGGAAAAACATGTCAGATATTACAGAAAGTATTTATGACATTTATAAAAAAAAATTGCATAAAGAAATCCTGTATTGGCAAAAAAAAAAAAAAAATGAATGAATGAAAAACATTTTTTTAATTAATTAATAATTATTTGCAATTGCAATTATTTATATGTAAATATATAGCAAAAATCCTGGATATTTATCTTGTTCTGAAAAATATAAAAATATATATTAAGTTTCAAAAATGGACACTTACTTTTCCATTTTGTCAAAGAGCCATTTGGGCTCTTTATTAATCGGAACATTAAGTGTGTGCACTTTGGCTAGCTTCCTAGCAATAGTAGCTGACATTTCAGGAGATTTTAATTCATCACAAGTCATTGCACGAGCCTAAAACAAAGAAATATAAGCATATTTAACAATTATAAGAAAGTTTTTAAAATTCATTTTTAATTCAGTAAACTATTCCAAAGCAAAAATTAAACTTTAAAAAAATTATTATTGATCTGAATTTCAAATTAAGCCATAAAAATAAATGTATATAATTCCTATCTTAACAATAACAAAAGAAATCAGATTCAAAATACTAAAGAGAAAAGATTGTCTATTTAGAGCCTAATTCCAGAATTTATTACATTAATAAGATGTTTGACATGTTTGGCATATTGAAATACAGCAAATGTTGGCCTTGATGTCACCATTATTAACAGCTCAAATAATGTCAATAAATGAGATTTTCAGTTATTTCATTACTGAAAAATATGGTATCATTATATAATCATTTCATTATTGAGATGCACTTTTCTTTTAGTACTTTCATTACTTACTGGAATGTATTCTTCTAGTCGGCCGCCAGGAAATATTCCGTAGAGTTTAGGACCAAGTTTTCTTTCAGACAACATCATGAAAATAACACTCTCTGTAACTTTAGCTTCAACACCTTCGTGTATTTGACCATACATTCTCATCAGAACTTGATGTGGTTCTCCAACAAGTGGAGTGTGAGTTTCAGGAAGGGAGCAATAGTACAAAAAGTTGCTCATTCCACCACTAAAATAAAATTAAAAAATTTTCAATATTTTTTTTAAAAAATCAGACACATGAAATTTGCTGTGCTTGGAAAAAATATAAAAATATTAAAAATAACGCAGTTCAGGAGAAAGATGAATATATGCAAAATAATTATGAAAAAGAAAGAAAAAAATGGCAGTAATAGCAAGACACAAAATTCATTCAAAACTAATAAACAAATTCCCGAATAAACGAAAATCGGCGTTATAGAAAAGTTTTTATATATCATAGGTTTACCATCCCTGTATAAAATTCAGGAAGGAAATAAAGGTAAGTTTTTTACCTACATCAGAGACGTTAAAAGAATAAATTAACATCCGGAGAATGGGGTCGTTTAACTTCCTCATCATATCCTTTCATACACGACACGACACAATTATGTTACCTCCATGGTGCCTCCTAAATTTGATAAAAGATGCATTTATATTCTCTAGCTTCCCACTTCGGCCCCCACCCCATCTCCATCATGCAACTATATAATTCTAGCAGTTAAAAGTTTAAGAAAAGAACAGTTTTATAAATGTATATTACGATGTGCCAAAATTGAAGAGTAAAAGAAAATTGCTTTATTTAATTTATATATTTTGATAAACATAGATCATTCAAAATCACTATTAAAAAATTTGTAAGTCAAAATCATGTAAATATTGACGAAGAAAGAAATGCATGTAGAAAGGCTTCAAGATATTCATATTATATTTAAATATTAATTTCTTTGCCTAAAATTGATGCAAAATTAAATATAAACGTTACGAATGCAAATCGTATCAAATGACACGAAAAGAAATTCAGTATAGTATTAGCAGATAAAACTGGACTACCGAATTACGTATAATTATGATTTTAACATACTGTTAAGGTTTCAAGAATTAAATCAATACCTTTGACAAATTGTTTTCATAACTCACTTTCAAACTCAATTGTAAAAATCGCAGTAAATGACATGAGATTATTCCTAAATCAAATTACGATTTAACAATATCTTAAATAGCAATATGTTTGGTACTCAGTAAAATAGTTACTAAATCAAGATTGTCACTTTAAACTCCTTTCAAAATTTATTTTATTGTAAAGGAAACCGTCATTAAGAAAATATTTTTTACCAGTAGTTTCATGCCAACATTTCTTTCATAAATAAAATAATTACTGCTCTCTTTTCATAAAGAGATTTTTCAACTAGAGATGATCTCGGCGCTATTAACCAAAATCTCAAAGCATAGATATTTTCTTAAATCTTTTAATCTTTATTTCTTTTTAATACTACTTTGCTAATGTTAAATAAATAACTGTTTCTGAAGTAAAAAATATGTATCTCCTCCTTTGTAATACAAAGAACACAGAAATTTTTTTTAAATTTTTTTTTACTATTTTTTTTTTTTACTAAAAATTCTTAAAGGCCCTAAAATCTGAAATTACTCACATATGTAATTAACACTCCCGCGTCTCTTCAATTGTGATAATTAATGCTAGATTATTATTGAGTTGATATGTGAGAGCGATTACTAAAGAAAACTGTTCCTAAAAGAAATAATAAATATATATTTCTATTTATAATCTTCGAAACTATGAAGTCCTAACAAAAGACTAATTTTATTTATTTGAGTTCATTTATTATCAATCAGAATTTTATTATTCACAGATCTCTGCAGTTTATCATTTCTGTAGCACTGCAAGAACAGATAGCGAATCTTTATTTCTCTTCGTCTCTCCCCCCCCCAAAAAAAAATGAATGTACATAATTTGGGGAAGAAAAGCGATCAGTCTACTTTTTAAGATAGACGCAAACTTAAAAATTAGAAAGACACTATTAATTTCCAAGAGAAGGGGAAAAATATAGAAATTCTTTTTGCGTGTTTAGAAATATCTTCACAGAAACATATTTTAATAAGGCACTTCTACGGAAGAAAGCCACAAAAAGTAATGATTCGTGAATAAGATAATTCAGTGGCGGTCGCAGACAATACCTAAGCGCATTTTTATCTCTTGTTCGTGAAAAATATATGAGTCTTCATTGATTTTCTAATGAGAATACCACAAAGCGTCATCGGCACGTGTGTTAAGCAACTACAATGGCAGAGACAGACAGACGGGAGGGGAAAAAAATGTTATGTGCAATGACATTTACCCCAGACGGACAGCATTCCAGAAAAATGATTCTCGAATGGAAAGCTAGTATTCTTATCTTTACTATCAGACATACTTTTCAGGGGAAGATATGAACAATTCGTAAAGAATTCTTGTATAACATTCATTTTAAATCGCTTTTTTTTTTAAGTCTTTCAAACTTTTAAGCAAGCTTTTCAAAATTTTAGACAAAAAAAAATATATATTGCAGACAATATAGGAATTAAGAGTTTTACTTATTAAGGTCATAGATAGTAGGGTAATAGAAGCGATATGAAGATTCATTTTTACCAAATTCTGCTTTATACCATCCAGGAGAAAAATTTTCAAAGAACACTTTACATTTAAGGAATGAAATATGTATTAAATTTTTGCCTCGAAATAAATATCCCTACCGTATGTCCCAATGCAAATTAATCATATTTTGTATTTATGATATATTTGAATTTACATTTAAAAGAATGAGTATGAGCATTTATTTTATAATCACCTTCATAATGGGCCGCTACATTTAATACTAGCGAAAGAATCATTCTACTTTTTTTTATTATTCTATCATTTTATATAATTATTTTATTATTATTCTATAATTTTTCCAAATCATTTCATTATATTAAAAAGTTATCAGTACCTTGCACTTAAAAGCATCATGAGATAAACATAAAATTCAAAAATTGCAATGACAGAATCATTAACTCAGCAAGTGCTTTTCATACAAAATTAGCGATTAAATAGTACCAAGATTTCACAAGGATATGGCGATATTAAATCCAAGTGTGCATTTCAAATGTCAATTTAAGAAACTGTGTAAATAAATCGTACATAAATAAAGAGAAAAATATCTTCTAAAAAAAATAATAATTGGAAATAAGGGAAAAAATACATGTTTTTAAGAATATTATGAATAGTGCATAAGAATGAAGAATAGAATAATGTATATGAATGTTTTAAAAATATAAATATAAACGTGAAATAAATAATTTTATTTGTATACATTAGGGTTTTTTTTTTTTGCATTTATAATTCTTTTTTGGTGGTAATGCATATTATTTATAATTAAATTCATAAAACCTTCTTAAATACTTTTGAGCTTTAAAATTATAGAAACTGCCAGAACACATATATCTTTTCGTGACCTCGGAATCTAAAAATAATTCCTACTGGTCAGTTTTTTTTTTTTTTTTTTTTTTAAAAATTTTTTTTTTTAGAGAATAAAAGTCTAGAACACACCGCGTTCTTTTCTGTTATGAACTTACTGCTGAAATTTGCATGAGATTTTCTCTCAAATGACAAAAAGATGGAATGCACTTAAAATACTCTTCAATTAAAAAAAATGTATGAATACAATAATAAATTGATTCCTGGATCACTGCGACAGCACTTCTCTCAAAATGTTTTCACATTTCCAATTTTGTTGCGTTTATGTAATAATTTAATTAATAAGCATCTACAAAATGAACTTTTCTACAATACTTTCTAAAAATAAACTTATTTTTACTTCAACTCAAGCACTTATAACTTTATTTAATGAGTTGTATGAGCTTGCAGTTTTTTTCCCCACTTATCAAAATCTAATTACCTAAACTTTTACTATCTGGCATCAATTTGACAGCATGAGTAATATCGAGAACCTTCATAAATCAGCTGATCTTAGCAAAATTTCAGGGAGGGGCACCTCAAAAAAAGCATAGGTCACATAAAATCTGTGACTCATATCAGCTGCTTCCATTCTCTTTCAACGATTTCGTGCATGCCATTTTCCGTATAGATTGGAAAATCTATAATAGCATCTAAGATTGCATTAATTTATAATCATTTATCTTTCTTTAAAGATATGAATGATAATTCAACAATACAAATTTATTTTGGAATATCATCCACAATAAAATTTTTTAGATTATTTTTATTTTACAAATGAATCTCTTCGCTCATATACTATGCATAGAGATGGCTCGTAAATTCAGAAACAAGCAGTGTTGCAAAAAAAAAAAAAAAAATTGCAATTGAAATCCAATAAAATAAATACAATTGACCGACAATAGAAATAAAAAAACATGTCCCTATATTGTTCAGAATTTTTTAATTGTAATAATTTGACATGCATTTTAGAGAGTAATCGGCATAATCTTTTTCAACAAGTGATTGCAAACAAAAAAAAATTATGTATTAAACTAAATATATAAATGAGTAATATAACAACTATATATAAATGAAATCAAAACCATAGAATAATAAAAGGATAAAAGAGGAAAAGGAAAACAAATCAAGAGAGTAAAAATGAGTATTGGGTGGAGGAAAGAATGAATGTAACATCCAAAAGCTCGAGTGCCGAACCAGAGCCGCAAAAATTTTAATCAAGTATTACAAGGGGAGGGCACGGGGTTGAAACCTTGCTCTTGTGGACAATCATCATTTATCAGTTGTGCAAGACGTCGATATATATTTTTATGCAAGGATAAATGTTTATTATTTTAATACTTAAATTGTAATTTAATATTTTAAAAAAAGAGCAATAAATATAATATAAATGATGATAATTATTAATTATAAATACTCACATCGTAAAAAACATATTTAATATTTCTAAAAAATTATCCTATATACATTTATTTTTGATTGTATATAAGAACAAGAATGGTAACTATAGTAAAAACATTGGAAACAAAATATATATCGACGTCTTGCACAACTGATAAATGATGATTGTCCACAAGAGCAAGGTTTCTTTATGAGATCTATGGGGAAACAAACTTCATTTACATATCTCTTTCATCAGAAAGTTGGGCAGCGTACCATGCATACCCTATCATCTTATTAAAAATTGGTGATGACAATTGATGGTGTACAATTCATTGAATTTTTATACAATTTATTATACGAGAATTTATTTCTTGATCATGTTCGTTTAAATAAGAATTTTGTATACGCTTAATACGCTTTAAACCATCTGCCTACGCGTAGGCAGATGGTTCAATTGTACACCATCAATTGTCATCACCAATTTTTAATAAGATGATAGGGTATGCATGGTACGCTGCCCAACTTTCTGATGAAAGAGATATGTAAATGAAGTTTGTTTCCCCATAGATCTCATAAAGAAACCTTGCTCTTGTGGACAATCATCATTTATCAGTTGTGCAAGACGTCGATATATATTTTGTTTCCAATGTTTTTACTATAGTTACCATTCTTGTTCTTGTATACAATCAAAAATAAATGTATATAGGATAATTTTTTAGAAATATTAAATATGTTTTTTACGATGTGAGTATTTATAATTAATAATTATCACCATTTATATTATATTTATTGTTCTTTTTTTAAATATTAAATTACAATTAAAGTATTAAAATAATAAACATTTATCCTTGCATAAAAATAAGTAGCATATTAATTAAAACTATCTGTAAATCGTTAATCAATTTATTTTTTAAATGCATCTGTATTTATAATTTTTTTCTTTTAAAATTTTAATTTTATTATTATGTATTTCGATAATAAATATTTATTTTAGATTTAAAAAAATTAAAAACATTGATTAAAAGTATTTGTAAATTTTTAATTGAATAAGATTTATTTAAAAAGTATTTTTTTTTTCCAAGCTTGAAATGAAGTAATAAGAAAAAGGTCCAATAAAAAAAACATGGAAAATTTAAATTTATTATTCATACAGATACACACAGGTATCATCCTCGTCATCTGACCGCAGTTCAAAATTACGAAGTCCGTCCCAAAATAGCCCTAATGTTGCTTTAAAACGGGACGTTAATATAACTAAACTAAACAAACAGACACACATACATTATATATATATATATATATATATATATAAACGTTATTTTTTCGTGCTTAAATTTTATTCGACATAATTTCAATTTTTCTTCCAATAAACAATTACAAACCTCATTTGTATAAATGACAAGTTGGATCCTGTGCCTCACTTATTAGAAGTTAGAAACCTGTAAGTGCAGGCAGCGACTTGTTCATCCAGTCGCTCTTCGAATTAACTATGACTTCAATTATAACCCCTAATTTGAGAAGTGATGATTGAAATATTAATTTATTTGGAGTAATGCTTTATTTTTGCGCAAATGCTTTATCTTTTTTTTTGAAGAGGGGGGGGGGGGAGACAAAGATTACAACAACAGCGATACTTTCTTGTATCGAAAAAATATATATATAAAGATATTTTTTTATTAGTACCATCTTTTTTTTTTTTTGTAAAAAAAAAAAAAGATGAAGAAAGAAATGCCCACCGAAGGTCAGACACACATGAGGAACATGAACGCTCAGTTTATTTTACATTTAAATAATTTATTTCACATTGCTAAAACGAATGTTTTGAAAATAATAAAACCTAACGATGCATAAAATATTTATTGTTTTTTTTTTAAATGAAGCTCAGGGTTGTCTTCGGGTGGGGGTGGAACGGAATCGATATGAAGCGTGAAGAAAAGGCATCAATGAGAGCCAATGATCGTTTCATCAGTGAAACTATTTTCTAGAGCAGTATACAGATCGAGAAATGATACATTTTTCAATTACAAATTAGTGCAGTGAAGAGTTTTGGAGCATGAGTTAGCTCAAATAACTAGTAACTCAGACTTTTTTTGAAAGAATTATTTGGAAAAAGAAAATTAAATGGATGAATAAATACTTGATCGAAATACGAAGTGAAAGAGAAATACTGAGGAATTTGTGTTACCGTTTTAATGCACTAAAAATGAAAAAATGAAGTACGATTACTGGAAACAACGTACAGTTGTTGAAATATATGCAGTTCTTATAGGAAGGAACTCAGACCCGACTATTGAGAATTCCTACAGTCGATATTAAATTTATAGATGATGGAAAAATTCATGTTGGAATAATCCGATATTTTACAGAGAGAGGAGATGATTCGTCATTTAATAACAGTTCGAGTTTTTATCTCCAATATCAGAGTAGATTCCAAATGAAAAGTTAATTTAACGAATGAAATTACGAAGACAGAAAACTAGAAAATATTTTATATAATTCATTCAAATCTGTCATAATTTTTCATAAAAATATCCAAAATTGAAAGAATACAAGGAATTCATACAAAATTAACTTAGTGTAACTGAAACTAGTTTAAAATTTTAAATTTGTAATGAAAAACTAAATTTATGTGGTAAGGACTATTTCTAATTGAAAAATAAATGCTGTTGTAAAAAAGAAATTTTCTCACGTGTACCTGCATTCATTACCTGCACACACAACCTGCGTTCGAAATAAGCAATTAATTTCCAAAGTAGAACATGGAACGAAAATAACTAACCTGCGTTATTTTCTAGAAGTTATTTCAAGAAGGAAGTAAACACCAGTTTGCAAGTTAAGCTAAGAAATGCTGTTTGTAAGGCTAAAATATAAAGAACTTTGCCAATTGTTGTAAAATCGTGTTGTTGTTTTAAGTCGTATAAAGAGGAATTCCTTTAAGATTCTTACCACACTTTAGTAGGCGACAAGTCTGTTTTGTTTTGAAAATAAGCAAATACAATACTTAAATTTTTTTTTTAACATTTCAAGTTATGTTGCAACTTTAGGCTTGGAAAACATTATTCGAATTTTTCAAGGTCTTTTGCAATTGTAGCCTTGAAAAGTGTTATTTAAATCTTTCACCTGTATCGATGACTAAAATCAAACGATAAAATTATTTCTACAAAATCTTATTAATTAGAAATAAATCAGTTAAAATAAAATATTATTAAACAAGAAGTGAACAAAATCTACATCGAAAACAATGATTCAAAAACATTCAGCTCTAGTAGAAACGAATCCATCTCATGAACGACATGATTCAGATTAGTCTTGATTTCATGAAGATTCAGCAATTACATATTTGTTGACCATGGTATTGCTGATATATGTTGAATCATCAGCAGCTAAAAAATCAATACGTTGGTGTGCTATTGTAAAATAAAAATTCAGATGACGGCAGTACCGTTAAAAGCTAAGCAGCCAGATTTGGCGACTAAGCATTAGTTTCAGCAATCTTTGCCCTGCTCCTTTACACATACAGCATTTCCTCTTAAAAATAAGACAAATATATTTTTCCTTATTATATCCTCCTCACTCTACCCAACCCCCGGGGTAAAATGATAATGAAAGGGAAAATTTTATATAAACAAATACTCTTCTAAACTTTTATAAAGCTACAAAATTATGCCAGAATTTGTTATTCATTCAGAAAATATTTCTAAATGTCAGCCTTGTTTCTTTTTGATGCAATAGGATCAATCTATCTATAGTTTTGTCGCCTTTTTAATCAATATTTATAGCAAAATAAGAACAAAACATTAGAAAACAAAATGTAGTCCATAATGAGTGACGATTCCTTGCCATCTTATTACTATCCTTAGCTCTTGTTGCCATTTTGTTGATTCGGATGTAGAAAAAGATTTAGTCCATATTTTTGAAACAGTAAACATTCAGAAAGTAACTATCAAAAAAAATGATGTCCTCAATTGGAAGTGGACCGGATATAATTGTAAATGCGATAAAATTTCCGATTGTTTCATGCTCCTTTGTGCTACTTCTGCTAAAGGAAATCTTTTCATAGATTCATCAATCAAGATATTTCATTCTTGTACAGCTCTTCTGAATAGAGTGCAAAATAGACAGGCTACCTGCTCAAAATTCGATCAAATACTGATGATAAATTGTTTTTAAGTCATCCATACTTTTGTAAATGGCTTATTTATTTGACTACATTTAACTATTATTTCCGATTATCTGGACTTCGTTGGTACGATCATTTCTTATTACATGCCATTATTCATTGAAGACATTGAAAATCTTAAGGTTTTCCAGAATAATTTTATCAATTTTTACTAAACAATTTGTTATGAGGTAATGCAAGAAAGGCCTCTCTAGATTTCTTATGAGCTTTTTACAACCTAGGTAATACTGTACGTATATAGAGCCCTTGGCATATTCAAGCAAGTTTCTGAATGTTAATAATTAGATTCTTCTCTACGTTTCTTATCAACTTCTTACGATTCATAGCTACCGGCCTACCCCTACTTGGCGTGTTTTTAAGAACTAGGTCTCCTTCTCTGGAACATTAAATCACTTTTTAGTTGCCCGCTCAACAATCTTGCACCTTTATGTCCCCCAACTTTATGAATACAGCGAGCGACTCCAATGTAAAATTTCATATTAGTTTTTCAAAGAATGAACAATTTTTTTTTACATGCATCAACCATAATCCAATCTTAAGATGAAATGAAAAAATCTGAACAAATATAGACTTTTAGAATGACATTTTATATGAAATTTTGAATTCATTATTAATGTGGGTTAGTGCAGATATAAATATTGTTCCGTAAGCCTTCGAAAAAGGAAAATGCACTTTTAATACACTCTAAAATTCAAAAAAATGCTTGAAACTGTAAAATCAAAAAACAATTTACTATAAAATAAAATAATTTATTTACAGAGATTACACAAGTTATATGAATGTCGATGATCGCTATTTAAAATTTATTTACTTATTTTATACGAGAATAATTTGATTTCTGTAAACGATTTCTCTTTGTATCGTTTATATTATGTACTTTGTGACAGGTGGTGACAAAAGTAATAAGTTGTTTCTATTACCTGTGGTGAATGTGGAACGATATTATTTATCTTATTATGTGAAATATGTTTATCTTTAATTTCGTAGTTCGATAACCCGTCCCACGCTTCATAGTTCATTAATCTTCATTGCATCAATGCTTCCATATCACGATTTTCTAGAAGTGTAAACAGATTTTCAAATATCCAGCTTTCAAAACTGTTTGTCAATGAATCTGAGTTGCAATTTTTTCCTACTAACTGTAAATGCTAGCAATAATAATCCGATGCACATTATTATTGTTACACATTACGCAGAAAAGAGTCGGCGAGATCTCAAGATATTCATACTTATAAATCCATACCGCAAAAAAGTTTTTCTGTCATTATGAAATCTTAGAATTTCAAGTCTCTGCACTTCTTAAAACATACCAATTCTATATTTCCTTTTTAATCTCGCTTTTGAAGAAATTCTTTAAGTTCAATTCATCGAACCCTCCTAACTTTATTTTTAAATCAAAATAACCAGAAATTTTGTCATCATAACACAAAAATCGTCGAAATTTAGCATTTTAAAAATATTTATGAAAATTCTTTTAATTTCATATTTCTGCGAATATTATATATTCTGTATTACATAAATTTCTTCAAAAGTTATTACACATTTATGAGTATTGTTACACATTTATGAGTTCACAAATAATTCAAAATTTTTGCTGTCTTTTCTTGTGCTACTTAGCTATTTAGACGTGTCTTCATATATAATTTTTGTTAAAAAAAATTTGATGTCATAAATTTTCTACAATAAGGAATTATTCTTTCTTCCCTTAATTTATTATTCATAAATGTGTAACAATAGTTGTCATAAATAAACTACGATCATGATTTTTTTTGTAATAAATATATGTATTGAATTCAATTCTTTTTTCAAAGCGATTTTCCATCCTTCTGGCAAAATGAGCCATATCTATTTTGCGCATGCTGTTTGTTAACAGAATATATCGAAGGGCTCATAATTTTAAAAAATAAAATTGTGACACATATAACTGATTAGCAAGCGTTGTCGACCAGCTGTTTCGTCCAAAATTTTGGCTCTGTTTATCTATACTTATATAAAGCTCAATATGTGTGTGTGTGTGTGTTGGCGCTCTACAGGCCAGACCATTTGACCTACAGCTACCAAATTTGGTACATGTATACCTTGGAGGTCGGGAATGTGCACCTGGGGTCCCTTTTTAGAATTTTAATTATTAATTAAAAACTAACTTTCCCTCCAAAAAAATCTTCATTTCCTTACCGCCAAATGAGCAAGGCTTCAGTTTTTTTTGTTTTTTTTTTTCCCCACACTAATGAGGCTAGGCTTAAAATTTTTTGCCCGATTAGTTCAAACGATTCTGTTTATTTTTTTAATGTTTGATGCATTTAAAATTAAACATTGTTAATTAATCGATCTTTCAGATTCATTCTGAAGCACTTTTGACTTAAAATAAAACAGAATAAAGGGGATTAAAAATTTCTAATCGGCATAGCGTTACCCCAACTGACGTAGAAAAATTCACGCATTTGCGTTACCGTAACTGGCGAAACAAATTCACGCATGCGCATTGTGTTCTGATTGTTAACAATTATTATCAACGGATGATTCTTGATTTAAATTATTTTTAAGTTAGTTGCATGCTTTTGTAATTAAAATGTATTTATGTTATTTATATATTTTTGTATATGCTTAGAGTTTTAAGTACATCGTTTTTTAAGTAGTTTTTTTTAACCTGTTTTCGACCGATTATTTTAAACGATTCATTTTATTTTCTTAGTGTTTGATACATTTAAAATTAAACATTGTTAATTAATCGATCTGCTCATGATGAATCTGAGAAAATTTTGTGGACAAATTCTTGAGATATTACATAAATTAAGAAATATATTCTTTAGTGCCCATAAATTTTAAACGCTCAGTGACTCTGTTTTTGGTAATCATATTATAAAAAAATGCTTTGTTTCAGTAAAAAATATTATTATATTAATTGCAGATTAATCCTTTCCACTTTAATTTAAGGCATAAATTCTACGGGAGCTAACAATAATTTAGAGATACATATTACGTTATTATATTTTGATGAAATATCTATTAAAGTAAGAATTGCATAAAATATTTAATTATTAAAATTTTAACGAACATTAAGATTGGCGAACCGGCTGGCCGCCAAAGGCGGATAGTTTTCAATAAAATCCTTTATGCAAAACTTAATATTCATGACTTCTTCAAGGAAATAATTTTAAGTATCAACTGTACCAGAACATAAACCTGCATTAATTTTAATAGGCTAACACTTGATCTGTTCACTGTGCATATGAACCATCCTAATGCAATTAATTCTCGTGATATTAGAGCGCTTAAAAACTTAACTAACCGATTCATTTAATGTTTTTTGAGGTACTGTTGTTTTACTTTCTTATTTCTTGTAAACCGAAATTAATGGTTGCAAAAAAATTAAATAATAAACTTGTTAACTCGGAATATTTTTAAACTTCGAATTTTCACAGTCACGTAACTTATACAATTTAGAATCTTTACACTGATTTGTTCATTGTGCTATGCACTTTCCTAATTTTTGGTCTTCATCTTATGCATCCAATTATGTTTCAGAAAAAGAGCAGCAAAGTTCAAACAACATTGAAAAATTAAAGCGAATCTTCATGTCTTGATCATCAACAATGGAAAAAAGTCAGGATGAAGAAATAGTAGCAACAATGAAAACGATTTGAATTTCGCTTAACAATGGAATATATTGTTTTAAAACTTTTTTAAAACTAATAAAAAATCGAAAAAAAAAGCAAAAACACTGATATTGTTGAAATGATAAATATTTAATTTCGATATGATTTAAAAATCCTTTTTGTGTTGTAATATTTTCAGACGTTATCATGGATAAACATTAAACATTGTTAATTTTTTAATTACTTAAAACGTTAATAAAAAATTTTAAATATCGCTCAGAGATGCAAATTCTTACCCTCCAAAGTACATATGTGGCAACTTTGATTGCTCTAGGTCAAACGATCTGACCTGTAGAGTGCCAACATATACACAGAAACATTCATTTTTATTAGTAGCAGAGATTATCAAAATTAAAATTTCTAGCTTAAAAAATTGTGACGTATGGAAAAGTCTTAGTTAAAGATCACAAAATATCTATACCTAGTAAATAGCCATACTAAATATTTTAAGTCTATCAAATGTCACTGAATAGAAATCAGAGGTTACAGAACAGAAATAATAGAGCAAAATACTTTGCATTTAAAATTTATAATCATTTTACATTCAACTGACAATGATTTACATTTAATTAATACATGCGAACTGAAAATTATGCTATCTTTTACAAAAATTGCACCTTTTCTGGAAAATATCAGAGATATTGCATGCTAACGAGGCAAAAGGGATTCAGTGCAGGTGTAACCGGTCTTCACGTGTCCCACCACGTGAAGTGAAAAATGTAAAGTTGGCAGACGCCAGCTACTGCTATTGAATCGGCTAGGTCACTGACATTTTCCTTCTTCCTAGTTAGGTCAGCAAATACGAGTAGACGAATATTTTTCTTCTACGTATTTTTTTTTTTTTTTCGTCTGGAAAAAAAAAAGGGGGGGGGTTAATTTCTAGACTAGTGTATGTTAATAAAAAAAGTGGAATTTCTTTGATAGTAAACAATTACTTGATCCTAATGAATCATTAACAATAAGACACGCGTCAAAGACAAGTTCGAGGTTGAAGCCTAAAATAAGCCTGGCCTGCATCCCACTAGGGCAGTGTCAAAGTTTCCTCAGCACGCGCGCGTGGTGAAAGTCAAGCCTTGGGAAAGACATATGATTCTCATCACACAAACAATGGAACATTCGGGAAAATTCTCAATTCATTAATTTTCAGCGAATAAATTGGATGGATCTTACAGTCATAAGAATTAATGATTGGTGAAATAGCAGGGCAACTGTACATGCGAAAATGAAAAAGGTTCTGACTTGTTATTACGAAAGGTTTCTTCAATGTGATACTCCCGCAAGATTTTTGAAAGAAAAAAAAAGCGAAATCAAGTAGCAAAACAAATTATTTGAAAATGATTTCAAAGAGCAGTATAGAAGAGGGGGGGGGGGGGGGATTACTTAATAATTCCTATTAAGTTTCATAACAGAATGCCTGTTTAGAATCTCAAAAATGTGTGATTCGAAATCACACACACACACACACACAAGCAAACAAAAATACAATTTCTACTATAAAGAAAAAACTAAAAGAAAAATCAAATGACGTTAGCATATGCATTAAACATAACATATATGCAACTTCACTCTTTTCTTTGTACATCATTTTATGCGCTACTTACCACTTTCTGCGACCAACGTGTTTCAAGCATCTTATAAATATCAATTTATGTTATTTGTCACTAATTGTTTTTATTTTTTGATAAAACGGATTAATTGAAATTATTGATTGCAGCAGAAAACCAAGAAATGGGTTAAGCTATACAAAAGAAAGCAACATATAGAAAATGAATTAAGATTTAAATAGAATGAACATTCATAAACGGAATGATAAAACACTGAATAGATCTTATGGAACTAATGTCAAATACAAAACACTCATAATCATTTCACTACTAAAATGTATGACGAAGACAGTCAGAACATTCTCAGTATATCTATTAGCCCAGTATGCAAAGTCCAGTAAATTTAGTAATCCTTGACCAACTACAGATTGCAACGATCTTGCTCTACAGATTGCAAACACATTCACTTTTATTAATACTAGAGATTAAAAATGGTATGTAATCACCTTTAGCGAATGAGTCTCTGAATTCACTAGAACTCTAAACATTGGAAACAATAAAACCAATCTGGCACATACTTTAGAAGATGGAAATGTGCATCTCGGCAGGTTTTGCTGATAATTTAAATAGAATTCAAAATAATGTTAACGTTTTGACATTTAACTGTTGATAACCTTCCGGAAATATTATCGCACAAAAATAATTCTTAAATCAGTAAAAGAATTTTTTTTAAATCTTTTTAGCTATACCAATATAGGTAACGTGTACTTTTCCCCTTCAGTTAAAAATATATTCATACATTGAATAATCACACTTGGTATTTGGTCTTTATCAAATGTTAATCTTGCTAACATACTGATGGGCAAGTTGACATAATAAAATAAAATGACTAACTTTGGAACTTTACACACGGAACAACGAAAGTAGAATATTTTATTCATAATCTCTTCTATGAAGTATTCAATTTTTTATAAAGAGTTTTCAAGATTATCACAATTTATTTGCAAAGATTCAGATTCAATTTGTTCCATTTTGAAAACAATACAATAGACTATTGAGATAAAAAGAGATAATTCTTGGAGCTTAATTCAATGCCGAGGACAAGTACCGTTTGAAGCACGCGTATTCAACGTTGGACAGGCAATGTTAAGCGATCAGATACTTTAAGTAAAGTCACGTTTCACGAAGAATCTTTCTAGCTGTCACGAGTATTCAAATGTGCTACATAGAAAGAATAAAGTAACTTGACTGACAAATAATGAAAAAGAAAATTATCTTTGTTGGTGCATTATTTCGAACATTTTTGTGAATTTATTAAACTTTTTATGAATTTTCTTAAAGCATAAAAAATTTATTCTTTCAATAATTTGAAACATAAAAGCAATATATCTACAAACAAAAGAGCTTTCCCATTTAAAACTGTGATAATAAAACTAAAATCACTAAAATTATACTGAATAGTTCTTCCATTTTACTAATGTGTATAGTAATAAATCTTCAATTCTGAACCCAGGCCTAAGCTATCAGGCATCACAATTTCAAAGAGCCATCTCAAAAAAAAAATGATATTGAATAATTTAAATTAATATCTGAAAATTATGGCATTGAAAATCTCAAAACATAAAGAATTATTAAGCAAAAAATCATCCAATTAAGATAAGTTTTATCATGCTAAAACTAATATATGTGAATAAAATAATACTAAATAAATTGGTGTAGTTCCAAAGAACTTGGCAGTATCCGGAATAACTAGAGTTGACGAGCATCCAACTAAAATCTTTAACTCCTATACAGAAACTCGGAATACGATTATGGTGTTAGAAATTAATAAACTACGGAATTAGGGACTAATGTATTAAAAATGAATACACAAAAATTATGCTGGAACATATGTATAATTAAATTATAATAATTGTTTTAATTTGAATAAAACTCACAAAAATTGCTCAAGAGATATATGAAAAAAAAAAGTATTATTATTACAAAGCTGAACTTGTTAAATATTAAAGAAATTTTTTTCTGTGTATGTACAATAACAACTTTTATTATTAAAAGAAGGCCATAAAAAAACGCAGAAATGCATTTCCATACCTTTAAATGCGTTAAATTCCATATATATTTCAAAAATAAGTAGAAAAAGTGTTAGTGAAAATATTTTAGCTTCATTTAGACTTATAATAATAATAGTACTATAAAGGTCATTTAGACTTAAAATAATAAATACTAAATAGTACTATAAAAGTTTAACTACATATCAATGATTTTTATCTTAACTGAATAAAAAAAATTTATATTAACTAATAATAAAAAGAAATTAAATTGATTTGCTTGATTGTATAAATATTTAATTGTACTATAAAGGTTTAACTATATCTCAAAGATTTTTATATTAACTGAGCTCGAAGTAATTATACTTAGGCTCCGACTACAAATCAATTTAAATTGATATTTTTATTATATCAAATGCATAACAAAAGAGAAGTCATATAAAAACAGCTGAACTCGTAAGAATTCAGCAATTAAATTCGAAATAATGCAGGGAATTCAGCAAAAAAAAAAAAAAAAATTATTCATTTTATGGAGCAATTTTCTTTGTATTCATTAAATAAGCGCGAAAATAAGGTGAAAATAAATCGAATCCATCAGGTCAATTATAATAAACTATTAACTGAACACAGCAGAATATTTGGTATTAAACGTTCGAAAATGAAGAATTTTGATTTTTTTCCCCCCAACAGGAAGAAACAAAATCAGTACCAGAATTACAATCAGATTTCCTCCACACTTTTTCTTACATCTGATTCTGTTATATGAAAATTTTGATACACTAAAATTATAGTAATTTCATCGAGGAAACTCATATTTGCAATCCATGGTGAGTAACAAAATTTGTACTCATGCATTAGATCAGATTATTAAGCTTACAAAAAATGATACTATTAATTATACTAAGTTTAGGAGAGAGTCCTATAATAATTTAAATGCAAGACAATTTTGAGAAGTAAAGCAAAGAATTTCACTTTTCTATTTTATTAATTTTTCTTTTAATGAATTATTTATTTTTAATCACTTAGTTTTCAGAAGTTATATTTCAAAATTAAGAGAATCTTTACTATTAAAATGAATTTCAAGTAAAAATTACTAAATTAATGAAGTCTAATTTTTCGTTGCCGTTTGATATAGAAATATTTTCTCCGTTTTCCATAAGCATGATATGAATAATATGATACTATTGTTTTATATTTGTATGCACAAGAACGCGGTGAATACTAAAGCAAAGTAATCCAGAAAGAATGAAAACAGAACATTCACGATTCATATTTCCATTTTATGCAATATTGAATATTATGCAATAGTTATAAGTAAAATTAATCATCTGAATGAATTTAACGCAACTACTGTCTTAATTACATTTAAATCAACAGAGGGCAAAAACAAAAAAATATAACTGACAAAAAGTTGTACTGTTTTCATGCTCTAAAAAAAGGGGCACCTGAGAATGGTAATACAAATTACATAATACTAACACCAACTAGTACATGTGCCTATTTCGCATCTGCTTGCAATACAAATATTACAGTTCGATCAATATTTCTTCACTCACTGTTCTAACCAATCAGGTTTTTTTAAGGCATTCTGTGGAAATAAATTATAAACCGGACATCACTCCCTGTCACGATGACATATATGTATTCTAGTTTCTGCGATTAGAATAACAATCATAATGGCAGCTGGATGCAAATTGAGATTTTTTTTTCTTTCTTTAAAAATGCGTTACAATCTTCGCAGTATTTTCAAAAAGTTACTAACTTATATATTTCTATTAAGAAAAAAAATAGTATTAATGATAAGAAATATTAAATTTCAATATGTTTAGAAGATCGACTTTGAAATTCATGTAATTTTCAAGTTATTTCATTATTAGATTTAACAAGTCATATATCAACAATATATTTTCAAAAAAAAGTTACCAGCTTCTAAAGAACTAAATTTTAAATGATCATCGACACTGTGCCACTGATACACTCTGAGAAACAAATCAGTGAACAAAAAGAAATCATTTGTGAATGAATAAAATTTCGAATAGCAACTTTACAATTTCATCAGTAATAAAATACCTCAATAAATCTTTCAATGGCATGTTTTCACTACGTAAAAAAACAATAAAAAGTTACAGTCATAGAATATAACTGACCTCTGGATCAATAAAAAATGCAGTGGTTTTATAACCAGATGAAAATTTCTACCTTAAAAAAATAACTGATTTATAAAAAAAGAACATTTCACTAAGCGCTGGATTATTACACAGTCTTACTAGTATGCCATTTTTTTCTGTTTCGTGAAAAAACAGAAACATATAAAGCTCAACAAAATGAAGAAAAACATTTTAGTAACTAACAATAGAGGGTTAATGAATTAGGAATAAAGATGAAGCATACATTTTCTAAATGAAATATCTACAATGCCCGTGATCAGTATTTTGTTTAAGCAAACACATACTTCTAATTGCATTATTCAAGCTCAATAAGTCATTTCAATTAAAATAGCTGGTTAAGTATGGCAAAAGAAAAGTGATTATATTCTTGCAGTGAGTTTCAGAATAAAAATTCGTATATTAAAAATATAGGGATTACTAAAATTTCGTATTTACTTTTTTTTTTTTTTTGATTTATCCCTTTTTTTATTTTAATGATTAGAATTATATACGGAAAAAAATTCACCGTAGTATCTGAGAATATTTCGAAGTACAATAATTTATAAGTTATACAGTGAGGTAACAAAAATAATAGGATAGCAATATGCAAATATACAGACAGCAGTAGTATTGCGTAAAAACTTATGGAAATGTATAGCGCACTGGCAGAGCTTCTACTTGTATTCAAGTGATTCATGTGAAAAATTTTCTAAGGTGATATGGAGAAAATTACAGACTTTGAAGAATGGTAGTTGGAGATAGAAACATGCGACATTCCATTACTGAAATCTTTAAGGAATTCAATACTCCGAGATTCACAGTATCAAGAGTCTGCCGAGAATACCTAATTTCATTCGGTCATTAGTACGCAGTGGCCGACTGCATGTACTAATGACCGAGACCAGCGACGTGTGCGTAGAATTGTCAGGGTTAACAGACAAGTAATACAGAAATGAATGGAATCAATGTGGGACGTATGACGGACGTATCCGTTAAGATACTGCGGCGAAATTTTGCTTTAATGAGTTATGGCTGTGGGCTATGACTGCAGAGGATTGACTCGAATGTCTATGCTGACAACCAGACATCGACTCTCCTGGCCTCGTGACAATATCGGTTGGATCATAGACGACTGGGAAACCGTCGCTTGGTCAAATGAGTCACGATTTCAGCTGGTAAGAGCTGATGGTAGGGTTCGAGTGCGGCACAGATCCTAAGAAGCCAAAGACCCAAGTTGTCAACAAGGACTGTGCAAGCTGGTGGTGACTCCATAATGACGCGGGCTGTTTTTACATGAATGGACTGGGTTTTCTTGTCCAAATGAACCAATCATTGACTGAGAATGGTTATTTTCAGCTATCTGGAGAAAATGTGTAGTCATTCATGGACTTTATATAGCCAAACAACGATTAAATTTTTCTGGATGACAATGCGCCATGTCACTAGGCTACAACTATTCGCGATTTGGTTTTTGAAGAACATTCTGGGTAATTACAGTGAATGATTTAGCCAATTAGATCACCCGACATAAATCCCATCGAACAGTTGTGGAGCATACTGAGAGATCAGTTCGTGCACATCTATACAGGAAGTATGGCTCAATATTTCTGCAGAAGACTTCCAACGATTTGTTGAATCTATACCACACCGAGTTACTGCACTTGGCCAGGCAAAAGGAGGTCCGATACGTTGTTAGAAGATATCCCATGACTTTGTCACTTCAGTTTTCAATATTTTCTTTCAGTTTTTCTTACAAAAGCAGTTTTCTAATTAAAACATATCAGTTTTACTATTTAATTTTATTGTTTAAGAGGATTTTAAATTACTTAGAAGCTCAGAATAGAAACCTGCTGCACAACCTCGTGCAAAAAGATTATTTTATACAAATAAATTATTTGGGGGGCTCCTTTTTACTAATTCGAGATTCAAACGAAATCTTAACAGGCTTCCTAAAATTATTTATTAACCATAGTTTCTAAAACTGTTAATGATAACTTTTTTATTTAAAATAATTATATTCTACAAATTACTTTATATTTTACTTATTATAAGAAGTGTGTATTAATAAGATTACGTGAGATTAAAAACAAGAGAAGATTAGATTAAAAAGAGCTTGTTTTTTATTATTCGGAAACTTGATATTTCGTGATTAAGAATCAATGAAAATTTTTCTCATTACAGCATTCTGATGTTTAACGCAAACAAATGAAATCAAATTTTGCATATGCAGATGACATTGTCACCAAATTCTAAGGGAGTTTAGGCAATGCCATATTATAAAAAATATTTTTTAATAAAAAAATAAAAGAATTTGATTTATCTATATATCCAGAAAAACTTATCTTGAACAGAGAAAAACATATCATAGCGAAGAAATTTGTAACATTTTTTTAAAAAAAGCTATTTCATCACCTTTATAATACATAGTTAAATAAAGGCTTGAAATCTGCCAACCACAAAATAATTAGCAGAATCCGTCGAAATAGATACCGATTGAAGGAAAAAAGTTAACATTCATAAATAATCAAGCGTATTTTTGTTTCAAACGAACAAAAATTTAGGCTTTTTTTTATTAATGAATGACTAGAACAAAAAATATTTAACACATGCATATAATTTTATCAGGTCAATCCTAAAAAAATACAAGCTAACAAGAAACAAGAAATAAACCATGTAATAATTTGAAAATAAGTTCTTTCGTTGCTGAACTGGAGTCGAAAATCTTTTAGGATTTGGGAATTTAATGATCCAATATTCAAAGGTTAAATACTTCTGTCTCATAAACAACTTTTCATGCATACTACAAATATATCTGCGAAAAGTATGTTAAAACCAATTAAACTTCGCTTTCAATTTTATCAAGCAAAGAAAAGTCAAATTATTAATAAAACTGCCTTTGGGACACAATTATGTGACACAGGAAGTTATATTTCAGACTGATAAAAACAAATAAAGAATAAAATGAGGACAACCTCCCAAAACTGTGAGCTTATATCCGTGACAAATATATCTTATATTGAGGCCAAACAAAATACATAGCTAAATAATTGCACGAAAAATAAGAAAAAATAAAACACTGTTTTCTTTTCTAAAGATTTATTAAATCATAATTTATTTCATTGTTAATGATTTTTCATTGTTAATGATTCATTTGTTAATGATTTTTCGAAAAATATTTCTGAGTTTCATGAACATATTATATGTATATTTGATACGGAAAAAATATTTCACACACAAAATTTTATTCACACTCTCAATTTAAAAAAAAATGTATTATTAGAGATATATTTCCTGGCTCAAATTCATATATAATAAAACGAAGGAACATTCTTATTTATATTAAGTAAAAGAATACATAATTACTGACTATTAAAATTTCAGCAACCACCTAAATATAGAATCTGTCATGGAAATATTTCAAAATTAATCAGAAAATGTTACGACCGCACTGAATATTATTTTATATTTAGAAAGATATTCTGAGGGAACCTATTCTGATATAAAAAGAATTAAACTTCTATGGGAAACTATTTCATTACCTTAAAAAAATATCCAAGCATTACTTATTAAATCACATGCTCGGTGTTACGAAACATAAGGATTTAGGTTTATAGAGTTCGCAAACTTTTGCCTTCATCACGGACAACTGTCACTTTATTTGACACTAGTTGAAATATACGATGTTGATCGGGATAAAATTTTCAAATCTTTTTACTAATGAAAATTTTTTGATTCATTTAATGATAAAAAAATGACATTAAAACTTCGCCTATATTTCTGTATGAATGTAAAAAATATTAGGCGTTCGAATGCAAAAGAGCAAGAATCTATTTAATATTAGCATCTGATGGAATCCCAATGCATCCTAAACAAACCCTTTTTAAATAACTTATTTTTAATGCAAGTTTAAATAACTTATTTTTAAT
>JAPMOR010032245.1:0-11961 GCA_026543865.1 Argiope aurantia | reverse complement strand
TTGTGTGCGTCATTGAGTCCAACACTAGAATATCTACGTGACATTCTTTGGTGGAGGCGCCGGGTATCCTTTCCAGTCAGCGTGGAAACGCAATTACGAAGAAGCGATCGCCTTAAAGGCCTTGAACCAGAATTTGGACTTTATTTCCCACCACCCAGAAAGACAAGGAAAATGCATGCAGAACAGGAAACAAAACCTGTCATTCTGACATCTGCACAGCCACAATACAGAAATCCATCTGTGTTTAAAGGAGACGAGGGACAAGACCCAAGTAAATGACTGAAGGAATACGACAGAGTGTCAAAATTCAACAGATGGGATGACATGACTTGCCTCGCAAATGTGTTCTTTTTCCTGGATGGCACAGCAAAGCAATGGTTCGAAAATAATGAAGAGAAACTGACTTCCTGGGATATTTTCAAATCTATGTTAAAAGAGGCCTTTGGGGAAACACAGCACTATGTCAAGAAAGCAGAAGATGAACTAAAGTATCGAGCTCAAAAATCTGGCGAAAGCACGCAGTCATACATCCAAAGCGTGTTGGGATTGTGCCATCAAGTCAAACCAAATATGTCAGAAGAAGAGAAGGTGTCTCATTTGATGAAAGGAGTCGCCGAAGATATTTACCAGGCATTACTGATGAAAGAAATAACGACTACCGAAGACTTTATTAAGTGGTGTAGAAAGATCGAGGAGATGCAGCAAAAGAGGATCCGGGGAAGGAAATTTGAAAGGCTTCCAAATGTGGTACCAATGGCTGCAATTGACCAGCAACTGGATCTAGTATCACTGGTACGTCAAATAGTGCGAGAGGAGGTCCAGCGTCTTATGTCTCCAGTAGTCGATCCCGAAGTCCAGGACAAAGGCATTGAAGCCATTGTTCGAGAGGAAGTGGAAAATGCTTTGGCTCCTTTGTCACAGACAACACCAGAGTGGACAAAGGTCAAACCAAGACGCCAACCTACCTATGCAGACGTTGCCAGACGACCTATGCCAGTAGCACAGCAACCACAGAGGAAGACGGATGTCTGGCGCACCCCTGATAGAAGACCCGTCTGTTTCCATTGTGGTCGCCCTGGCCATGTAGTTCGATATTGCCGAGACCGCAAAGCTATTTTTGAGGCATATCGAGCTAATAGGAGAGATTTCGGCCGTCCACAGTCGAATGAGGGACGCTATGCCGAAGAATACAGCCGTCCAGCAGCCCGAGGTCTGTCGCCCAGCCCATCACGAGGACGATCGCCGACACGCCGCTATAGATCTCCGTCGCCATATAGAAGATCCAGTCAATCTCCTAGCCGCAGAAATGAGGAAAACTAAGCGGTGCGACCTTCCTTGGGGGTGAGGCCGCTAGTGACAAAAATCCTCCGATGCCGCAACATTGTGCCGCAAAGATGACCGGAAACAACATAGAAGTAATCGTCGACAATAAGCCAGTACCTGCCCTTGTGGACTCTGGAGCTTCATTTTCTGTAATCTCGGAGAAGTATCGTCGCCTACTGAAGAAAGTTATGTTTCCCACAAGTAACAATGTTCTTTTAAAAGTCGCCGATGGAAATTACGTGAGACCAATGGGAAAATGTACGCTTCATCTCGAAATCAATGGCCGACCTCAAGCTTTTGAATTTATTGTTTTGCCGCAATGCAGTCACGACATCATCCTTGGTTGGGACATTTTGGGCGCTTCTCAAGCTGTTATAGATTGTGGCCGTTCAGAGCTCTTGTTTCAAGACGTCCTTCGAGAATCTCAAACTCCAGACTCCAGCCGTTTATTCGCGATAGAAGACTATACAGTACCTGCTCGTTCTATCAGAAAGATTACTGTCTTAGGCCGTAAGAACCTTCGAGCTATCGACGTAATAGTAGAGGGAAATAAGATGCTCCTCTTGAACAAGGAAGTTGCTATTCCGTCTACTATAGTTACGCTCCTTAATGGAAAAGCCGAACTATGGGTTGCAAATGGACAAGGAGAACCTCAGATCATCCCTAAAGGCATGTGCATCGGGTATGCCGAACCTTTACACGAAGACTGCGTAAATACCATAGATGAGGGATCGCCTTATTCCACGACCACTTCAAAGGCAAAGTTTGGTGTCATCGATTATACCACGATGATAGCTCCGGATTTGAGGATCGACCAAAAAGAAAGGATGTTTCATCTACTCCAGAGATTTTCAGAAATTTTCGATCAAGAAAGGACGTTCAAGAACGGAAATCAACTCAATGTTAAACACCGAATAAACACAGGCGACCACTTACCTATTAGTCAGAGAGCTTACAGAGTGTCCCCATCCGAACGCCGCATTATCAGTGAGGAGGTAACCAAAATGTTAGAGAAAAACATCATTCAACCATCAGAAAGTCCATGGTCATCTCCAGTCGTCTTGGTCAGGAAAAAAGATGGAAGCTGGCGTTTTTGTGTTGATTATCGCCGACTCAACAAAATTACCAAGAAAGACTTGTATCCATTGCCACGTATTGATGACACCTTGGATTGCTTGAAGGGGGCAAAATATTTTTCGTCTATGGATCTCTACTCCGGTTACTGGCAAATAGAAGTCGATGAAGCCGATCGTGAGAAAACGGCTTTTATTACACCTGAGGGACTATACGAGTTTAAAGTGATGCCATTTGGCTTATGCAATGCTCCTGCAACTTTTGAAAGGATGATGGATAATCTTCTGCGACATTTAAAATGGACAATGTGCCTTTGCTATTTAGATGACATTGTGGTGTTCTCAGAAACATTCGATGAACATCTTCAGAGGTTGAATACCGTCCTTCAGTGTATACAGAACGCCGGCCTTATCCTTAATTCAAAAAAATGTCGCTTTGGAGCACAGGAGATAAAGATCTTGGGACACCTAGTATCCAGTGATGGCGTACGACCGGACCCAGAAAAAATAAAGGCCGTGAGTGACTTTCCCGTGCCTAGGAATATCCATGACATCAGAAGCTTTCTGGGACTTTGCTCTTACTATCGCCGATTTATCAAGGATTTTTGCCATAAAGCCGAACCTCTACAGTTATTACTGAAGGGGGACACAAAATTCTGTTGGGGACCTGAACAAGTGGAAGCTTTTAATACCTTGAAGAAAGATCTTATCTCCGATCCTGTCTTGGGCCTTTACGACGAAACTGCACCAACGGAACTTCACACCGACGCGAGTGGATACGGAATCGGCGCAGTATTAGTCCAAATCCAAGATGGGAAGGAAAAAGTAATAGCTTATGCCTCGCGGACTTTGACGAAAGCTGAGAAAAACTATTCCACAACTGAAAGAGAATGTCTTGCTGCCATATGGGCTATAACTAAGTTTCGGCCATATCTCTTTGGAAAGGCTTTCAAGATCGTCACCGACCATCATTCCCTGTCAGGACTGAAGGACTGAAGGATCCCTCTGACAGGACTGAAGGATCCCTCTGGGAGACTCGCTAGATGGGCGCTGCGACTCCAAGAATACGACGTATCAGTGGTGTACAAAAGTGGAAGGAAAAAAAGATGCTGATAGTCTGTCCAGAAACCCATTGAAAGTCGATGCTTCGTGGTCTGGGGACTCCATTGGTGCCACTCTATTCACTAATCTCTCAGAAGAACAGATGAAAGATCCAGAATTGGTAAGAATAATAAGAGACCAACAAAGTACCGAAGCAAGCAGGCTTGGAAATTTTGAAGTAGTCGAAGGAGTCCTCTACAAGAAGAATTTTGATCCGTCCGGAAAGAAATTTCTACCAGTGATCCCGAAGCATTTACGGCTCAGTATTCTAGAATCTCTCCATGATTACCCTACCGCCGGACATCTAGGATTCACCAGGACTTATGATAGAATAAGAAAGCGGTTCCATTGGCCAGGTTTGTACAGAAATGTTCGAAGATATGTGATGCACTGCCGAGAATGTCAAAGGAGAAAATCTATTCCTCGGAAGCCACCAGGTCATCTCGTGCCTATTCCACCAGCTGCCGCTCCTTTCCATCGCGTCGGAATCGACCTGCTAGGACGATTTCCAAAATCTGACGACGGCAACAAATGGATTGTAGTAGGCGCCGATTATTTGACACGGTACGCAGTCACCAGAGCTTTACCGACGGCGGAAGCTACCCAAATTGCCAAATTCCTACTAGAGGACATAATCCTGAAGCATGGAGCTCCACGAGTTATCATTACAGACCGTGGGCAAGTTTTTCAGTCCAAGCTGGTATCCGATATTAATCGAATGTGCAATATCACTCATCGAATGACAACAGCCTATCCTCCGCAAACAAATGGCCTTACAGAACGATTCAACAAAACGCTAGCAGATATGCTTTCCATGTATGTTGATGTCGAACAGAAGAACTGGGACCAGATATTGCCGTTCGTCACATTCGCCTACAACACTGCCAAGCAGGACACGACAGGTTTTACGCCCTTCTACCTCCTACATGGGCGAGAAGCTGAAACGCCGTTGGATACGATGTTCCCTCTCTGCCCCAATGAGTTCAACCAAGAAGACGATTACGTTAGTGATCTGATCAATAAGGCAGAAGAATCGAAGCAATTAGCTCGTGCACGAACTCTCGAGGCTCAGCAGAAAGATCGCCGACATTATGACTCCAAACATCGGATGGTGGCATACGAACCAGGGGATTTGGTGTGGATTTTTATTCCCGTTCGTAAAAAGGGGCTTTCTGAGAAGCTACTGAACAGGTACTTCGGCCCTTATCAAGTCTTGAGGCGGTTGTCCGACGTCACCTATGAAGTAGCCGATTTCGATCCTAATTCTAGAAGGCGAAAACCGAAAGAAGTTGTCCACGTTTTACGGATGAAACCATACCATGACCCAGAACAAGACGACCAACAGTCTTATAAAATGATGGAGGTTCCGGAAAGAGACATTTCTCAAGAGACTACTCACCGTGAAGACACGACAACTTATACTGGCCCTGTGACACTATCGAGAGCTAGAACCAAACAATGAAATTTCATAACATCGAGACGCTGTTCTTCTAAGGAGGGAGCAATGCCGCATTAAAGAAAGACTGTCGAATCTCCATGGCCGAATGGTCATGGCACTGGTCTTGTGATCAAGAGACCTGGGTTCGAATCCCGCTAGAGACACTGAGATTAATGGTATATGTAAATACTTAATTTCTTGATTTTATGTTTTCCTTTATTTCATGTTCCAGAAGATACTGGACATTTCTTTAGTTTACCAGACAAGTGTTCTGGACTTTTATTACTGTCTCCAGAAGAGTATTCTGGAACTTTCTCTGCTTATATATAAGCAGAAGATTTGTCAGTTACTGTATTCTCAGTTCTGAGTTCTGTTAATAAATTGGTTTAGCTCTACCTCTTGTGTGCGTCATTGAGTCCAACACTAGAATATCTACGTGACAATATAAAGTAAGAAATATTTTGAAAACGAAAAGAAATAGTTTTGGAATCGCAACTAAAAATTATTTCTTATTCAAACTAAAACCAAAAAAGGAACAAGAAAAACTTCTTTGTATTAGAGAACGCAAATGCAGCTATTTCTAAAACACAGATGAATTGATATAAAAGTATTAAAATCAAGTTAATAGGAAAATCAAATAAACCAAATAAAAAAGGAGTCCGACTTGAAGACTTTTTCAAGGGTCACCCTCAGGCAGGGATTCAAAAAAAAGGAATTTTTTGTGTGAGGAAATGCAGACAAGAAAGTCTCATAATGATTCCTCGTGATCCGAAAATCCCCTGAAATTAGGCCTAAGAGATATACCATTTTAACAGAAAGGACAATACACAACAACAAATTAGAAGAAAATAACCACTAATAAGTAAAAACACAATAACAAAATAACAATAAACACAAAAACACTTAAACCCTTAAAGATAAAACAAAAAGGAAAGCACATACCACCAGCCGCAAGGAAACTTTAAGCTATCGATTGTTATTCCCGCTTTTTAAAAACACAAAGCTAACGTATTAAAGGTAAATAATAATTGTAGTCTCCCAGCGCCATCTATTGAGTGATCTAATATGTAAGGAAAGTTCTATTTTTATTTTAGGAAAAGGATTAATCCCAAACCATACCTTGCTTAATTAAAAAGTTGACATTACAGTAATTTTTAGGAAATTCATTTTTAATTAAATTTTTATTGAGATTGTTTGATGCTTCAATATAGGAATTTTTATTATTGCAAACTCTTTTGATCCTGTTAATTTGTGAGAAAATTAGATATTTGAAAATTTTAGAGTTTAGATTGGAATGATAGTTACATAGTTTTGTTATTTTAAGGTTGAATTCATCCCTTTTATCGTATATACCAACTATTGTTTTATCATTATCAATTTTGATTTTTAAATCCAGAAAGGTAGCCTCAAGTTGATTTTTATTCGTTTCTGTCAGAATTAAATCTTTTGGATAGCAATTAGTAACAACATTAGTATTGTCGAAGTTTACCAAAAGTAGGTCATCAATATACCTCCACCCGTTTATAAAATTATATTTAATTATTTTTTTCTCATAGTAATGTTGGAAAATATTAGCTAAAGCACTTGCGAAAGCTGTTCCCATTGGAATTCCCTTAACTTGTTTATAAAAATTAATACCATTAAAACCGTAATTTTCATTAATATATAAAAGTGCAGACCTTTATTAATTTTTATGAGGTGTATTGGTGTATAAATTTCCGCAGGTATATGGTATTTTCTAGATAATTTAGCAATAAAAACATCCTGACCGGAATTTTATTGGGTAAGAAACAGTTTCGTTGAAGAACTGTCGACCATTGTTATCATTGAACAGAATTTCCAAGAACATCTTAAAAAATTGAATTTGGAGCTACCATGCCAAGATCAAGTATCAGTATTGATTAGATATATCAAGGTCTCAAGCCCCAATCAAATTAAATCAGCCTAACCTATTTTAGCCATTGACATAAATAAACAAAACATCAAAAATTTGCATTGCCTAGATTGGAATTGGGTTGTTTTGTTGGGAACATCATGGAATGGTTGTTAATTGGAATCAGTTTAAATATATTTGGAATCAGTTTAATTGGAATCAGTTTAAATATATTCCATAATCTTTTCAGATTATGGAATCATCTCATAAAATGAATTTCAGTATCTACTAGAAGCAACCATTTCTGGCACTTGTGAGAAAATATGCGCCAACTATGATAGGACTTTTGACAGGCTGAAATTTTATTTTTTTCAGAGATGGCATTCTTGTTGATGTTTGCAATTGGAATCAACTATGCATGTTGAAATCAGAGAAAATTTTTCTTTACAACGTTTGCATGATAAATTGAGTTTTATTTACTCGCAATAAAAAACGTTATATGTAACAGCCATTTAATTTGCTTTAGTTTTATTTCGGATGATTGATTTCTGCTCTCCTGCTCATTTTTAAAAGGATTTTAACACCATTTCTCCATGTAGCTATAGCATGAGTGGGAAAAAGGAATTTTTCTACACATCCAATTTTTGCTATACCATTATTACCTATCATTTTCAGATGAATATCAAGAGTATTATCTTCCACCTTTATTATTACTTGATACATTTTGGTTCTTCATTTTTCTGAAAGATGGTATTATTTTTTTCTGCAATGAAAGTATGTTTTTTACTGAAGTTTGCTGGTTCGCATTCAGTCCTATCACCTGCTATTTAATAAAATACTGTGCATATTTGTGTAACAGTAAAACCTCCATTTTTCATATAAATTCTAAGACTTTAAGTCCTATGTGTAAACTCAAACGTAGTCCTTTTCTTTACATATAATTTTTCAGAGGCAATCAAAATAAACTGCTAAACAGATATTTGAAAATAAAGTCCACAGTCAGCATCATTTTAGATGAAAAAAAAAAAAAAAAAAAAAACGTTTTGAGTCGTTTTTTCCCAAAATCTGTGCCTTTTTACGAGTTGAAGATTTAGGATGTGATTTTTTTTCACTATTTTTTTTATTAATCCACATGCAAAAAGGAAACGTTTGAGCTCTACTAAGAATTTACATTCTAAAAATGAAATCTTAGCTCCATCCTTCGTGTATTTATACCTAGGAAGAAGGAAAGGTGGCCATTTGATGTGAGGTGCATGCATTGCTTAAAGCATTCGGTCAATTGGCTTCATGCAGCCGAGGGCTCAGAAGATAATTCATTTTTCTTACAATAGTTTTGAGAGGAAGGGAATATTGTTTATCGCGTTTCGAGGGTTTAGTGTAGATTTAAAATCTCCTAAACTGATTGGACCGCCTCCCCTGAACCAATCCTACATAGGGTTGATTTTCATTTAAGGGATTCAATACTGAAACTGTATCTTCTAATAATGTATACAAGATTTTGTGTTCCAAACAGCGAGAAAAGATTAGAATAGCCATGTTACGAAATCCACGACACTCTGTTTCGAGGCAATCAATAGAACTTATAATCAATAAATTACAATTAATTAAAGTTAAGTGTCATTTTGTATATTAATACGCGTCAAATACTATAATATAATCCAATTATCGCCTTCGAGTACTTTTAATTCCCGTGGTTTGTGTAAAAGTTTCAGAGATTAATAAACAAAATTGGCATCTTTTAGAAAATGCGTTTTTTATTCATGAATATCGTTAAATACTATTCAATTGGGACTCTTTATCTGCCAATAAATCTTTTTTTTTTTCATTCTTGTCAAAACTGGAAACATCTTGATTTTTTCCCTCTGAAATATTCAAAAAAGCTCAGTCCTTTCTAGCATAAGTAACAAATGACCGTATTCATAGAAATATCACTTATGATTTTTTTTCATTCACTTATGATTATTTCACTTTTCTCTTAGATTTAATAATACTTTTTTCCATGAAATATAAATTATAATTTTTAGAAGCTTTCAGATGATCTGTATTCCACCCACAAATAAGATGATATTTCAATCAATCATACAAATAAATATACATTGGACCATAGCATTTTATTTGATTTTCTTATATTAAAGTATCGAACCCATTCTAATTAAACATTAATAGTATATTCAGCTAGTTTGAACGAATGTTTCTACTTTCATAGATTTTATGCCGATTGCAGAGATTCTTTAAGGGTAAAATTATGTTTCCTTTTCTAATAAATTGCATCCATTCATTTGATATTTATTCTTAACAATGTTTATAATTATTGTAAAGATTCAATTCAGAGGAGGGTAGGATTGAAATAATGTTTTCCTCAACCCTCACAAGAAATGTTGCGCATAATATGTGAGGAGACTACTTCAAAATGCTAAACTCAAACGTTTTTTTTTCCATAAAAATTCCTTCCCTCAGCTCATAAAAATAATAAAGAAAGATAATAAATCCAGCAGGCATAGATATTTTCTAAAATATTTCCCTTGAATCATTTGAATAATTATTCATTTCCGCTGGACAGAGAGAAAAAAAATTATGTATTAGAAATAAAGAGTGGAACATAAACCTTTCTTGCTCAGTTAACCAATTTCAGCAACTTGTTAATGACTTTTGATTAATTTTTCCAATCGAAATAAACTAATTTTCCACATTTAATATTTTAATTATTCATTTGGAAATAAATTCATTTTGGAAAGTATTAACTATTCTTTCATGTTGGAAATATTTATGAAATAGAAAGTTTCATTTTTGGGAATAATTATGAAGAAAACCTTTTAAATTTTGCATCATTAGTATTTGAAGAATATGGCAAATGAAAGCAAAAACATTTCAAAGAATTATCACAAATAATTGGCAGATTGTTATAAGCTAAAGCAAGAAGATATAAATGGTGTATTTACAGGAAAATGAAAGGACCATAAGACAAATCTTTCGCATGGGGAAGTTAAAGTTTAAATGTGATGACAAAAAATATGAACAGTTGTATAAGATAATATGTTGAACAAAACAATTAGTTTTGCTCAGTTTCAAATCAATTATTAAAAATCTTCTCACGAGACCTTAAAGATATATGATATTCTTGGTATTTTCATTTCAGTTAAAGTATTAAAAACTATATCAATGGTCTTTCGTTTCTTTCATTTTTAATTTTTTAAAGTATAATTCTTAGAATTTTTTTATTATTTCAAAGGTCTAAAATAATAAAATTTTATCATCCAGCTTAAAAACTTTTGCTTTCTTTCCCAGATATCTCCCCTCTACTAAATAGATATCAAAATCTTTCATCCTGAGTTACAAATTTTCACAAACTGAGGCATTTTTTTAAAATACCTTTATGTATTTATAACTTTTAAAGAATAATAAAAAAGTAATCAATCAATTCTAAAAAGCAACGACTAATAATTTTCAAATTATAAAATCAAATTATAAAGCATTTTCAAATTATAAAGCATATTTTTAGTTTCTGACATTCATTTATTTTTTAAATATCAAAAAAACAGAAAATATTTATTTTGAAACTAATAAATTGATTAAATAATTGATACATGTTATTTTTCCTTTAAGCTGCTTTGATAATCTGCACCATTACATGTTCGTTGAAAGATTTCGGAAGTTGCTATTTAGAAGGGATACTAAATTTCTATATTAAAAATTGTCCTCGTTAAAATTTTTAAATTATTTGGAAAGGATTTTTTTTTTTGCATTATGCATGTTTAAATAATCGTTTATGCTTTTTAGCGCATAGTTTCATATGAAATAACACTAATATTTCTCGTCATTTTACATTTTTAGAAATATTTCTAGTTCTTGTGATAAATTTCGGCAATATCAAGATGTGCAAAAAAAAAAAAAAACACGTAACGATGAACCTTTGCTGCGGCCACTTATCTAACCTGAATAGGGAGTGATACTTTATTTTTGCCACCGTACAGCCCCATGAGAGGTGATTTGACGGGGCGCCTAGTCCCTGCAGGGGATTATCCCCGGTCAGAACAAACTTCAGAGAACTTGGTCGTCTGTACATTGCCATAGTCGTCTTCATAGAGATCTGAGGCTGTCATGAGACATAGGAAGGATTATTTCGGCTTGTCCATGAGGCACATGGAGGGTGATGAGGAGATTATCAGGATTCAATGCTATTGAATATAACTGTGTGGGGAGTGCGTGGGTATGAGGATTGGCGCAATTTGGTTGGCTATTACTGGGTATGCAGTTTGATTATGCGTTTTTAGAGAAATTTGTGGAGATTGCAATTGAGTTTAATTAAATTTTAGAGCTTAAAAAGAATTGATAAAATTTAATTTGGGGAGTTTTCGAACGCTATCATTAATATTTGTACCGTATAGCTCCATGTAAGCCATCTATTCCCAAAGGTTAGATTTTTATCTATTCCCAAAAAACATGAGAAGCATGAAAGTACACCGTTTTGACATCGTTTGTTCCTGCATCCAACTTACTGTCACAAAGTTTCTGAGAAAGATTACGGCAGTTGACTTTCAGAGAGTCTTTGAAAAATCGAAATCACATTATTTTGAAAAAATGCTAATATCTGCAAATCGGATTAATAAGTCCTTTTTAACAGACTCTGTCTCATTACTTTACGGTCAATACGCAAATGAATATTGTTATCATGCCATCGTAAATTTCTTCCGAGTTTAAATATTATTTTTAGCTACACTTTTTCTGTTTTTCTTTACAGATGTAAAAAATCAAAACGTTTGTTTCTTCAAAGGGTGATATAAATCATAATTAAATCTATTACCTGTTTCAGGGTAAGCATTCATTTATAAATATATTGCAACATATGGCCCTTTTCCGATCGTTTGAGGTAAATTAGTATTCTGATGTATTCTGATGATGATTAGGTGTGTGCCAAAAGTGGCATTACACCGGTAAAAGCTCACAAATGAAATTTAAAAAAATGAATTGAAATAGCTATCAAAGGACTAGCTATCTTGTGTAAGCTAAAAACAGCCAAAAAAAAAAGAAAAAAAGAGTAGGCAAGAGTAGGAAGAGTAGGAAAAATTGGATAGGTCAAAATAGCCCAAGCAGAAGAGACTACATAATATTCCAACAGCATCATTGAAGCATAATTTGTAAATAATAAAATTTAC
>JAPMOR010032243.1:0-11213 GCA_026543865.1 Argiope aurantia | reverse complement strand
ATTATTTTTATTTTTAATTATATAGCTTCAGTTGCGTATAAACGATTTAATCATGTGTTTATCTTTAATAGAGCTGTATAACTTCATGGTCTTTTCATTATCGTATTTCGATAAACAATCAAAACGATTGTGAATCGATGATAAGTTAGGAATGCCCGAACAAATCGATATTGCTTGAATCGCATTTCCTGTTTCGGAAAATGGCAAAACCTCAAATATCAATTTATGACGACCAGATGACAAATTAATTTTTTTGTGTGTGCAAAGTGGACGGAAAGATATCGAAAACTATCTTTTATAGTGTGATTAACGTCTTATGAAAAATATCTTTCAAATATACTTTTTTCCATGAATTTTGGACTTTCGCCACATTTCTTCAGTTGCATGTATTTAATTTTTGGTGTAATAGACAGGTCCGTGTATTAAGTGAATAATTATGCATCGAATTAACTTTCCTATTGCAAAGGGTTAAAACTGCTCCTGACATCTAAATCCCCTTACATAGATAAAAATGTTTTGTTTCCTAGTCGTATAGTTAATACGGTGAGATTGGTAATTTTCGGGGTCAAGTTTATAAATTTGAAATAGACCAAGAATAACTGGACGCATAAAAATAAATTTGTCACAAAATGAAAACTTATTTCTTTGGCTTTTCTTCTAATTGAAGACTTAATTTATTTATTTAAATTTATTTTTCTCTTTTTGCAGACTGAAAACGCTTCCATGAGGCCTTTCGCTGCCCTGCTAACACGTCGCGCTCAAACACAGGGTAAGTTGAGTTCCATTTTTAAATGTTTCACATCAAATATTTCAACGACATTTTGATTCATTATAACAAATACTTTTCAATATGTTTAATTGGTTTTTTCCATTTTGGTTCTTTAAAACAAATAGTTTTCAATATGTGTATTTGGCTTTGCTGCTCGAAGCTTTAAAATTCTGGAATCCGTTATCGGATTAATTCTCAAAACATTCTTCTCGTGATTTTTATAAAATCTAAAAGCAATGGACTTCCTGGACATGAAATGAAAAACAAATGCACTGGTTTGTGGGTAGCAAAGTATATGGAAACTAAAAATACTTTTTAAAATCTAGTAAAAGTATACCAAACGATTATGTGCAGAAAATTTTCTTAGGATATTGTCTGCGCTTTTAAAATTGTGCTAACGTTGAAATTTTCTGTGGAAACATGCATTTTTTGATGTCACGAATAAATTCCCTGTGGTTCAGATTGTACATTCTGGTTAATATAACCACGATTGCATCGGAAAATATTTACCATTTTTGTTGAGGATATGTTTACATATTTAGATGAATATATTTTTTCGGGACGATTGCAATGGTACTTTTTATTTGGGATATTTTAAAAGTTTAAAATATCCATCGATAAGGAAAAAAACGTTTGCTATATCATGCGCGATAGAATATTTCCAATGAAAATTTCTGGCAAAAGTTTAATTTTTACCGCTAAGAAATTTCCATATTTTGCTCCAATTGCCTCTGGGCCTGAATCGTCCTTACGCTGAAAGCAACTAAATTGAAAAAATGTGAAGTGAGAGAAGAAGAAATAAAACTGAACGTATAATTTTACTGTTTAAAAGAAATTTTAATTTTAGTGTTGAAATTAAAATCTTACCGGATAGAGAAAAAATGAACCGATTTTTTTTTCTTTTCGCTCTTTATTCCTGCATTTCTTTATCAGTATGCACTATACTTATTATATTCGCTTAGTATTCATAGACATGAAATGATACGCCACTTTATTTCACACACATAAAAAATGGAGTGCAAATTATTTACTGATAAATGTAAATTCGTTCTTCCATGCTTTATCGGGATATGAGAGTTTTATAAAATTCATCTTCTGATAACTATGCAGGATATATGCATGTTATAAATGCACAGCGCACATTGCAGAATCTCTTTCTAAATGTTCATCCATTTCTTCTCCGTGTTTTTAATCGAGCCGCGGTGGCCTGGTGGAATCCTTCTTTCAACAATGGAAGAAAACCATGATACTAAATACTTGATGAAATGATGAAAATGCTTTAAGTTCCATTGCAAAACTGAAACCTTTTTTTGAAAACAACTCAATATTTTTAAATGTTATGTCTGAAACAGTACTAGAATATTTAGTATGTTTAAATGTTATGTTATTTTAAATGTTATGTTATGTTTTTTTTTAATTTAGAAGTCGTAATATCATATTTGTGCAATAATAATTTTTGAAGATGTTGAGGAGAAGTTCTGTTTAATTCTGATGCTTTCCAAAGCAATTCAATAACACGTCACGTTTATAATGTTTCGGATAAAAGCAAAAGTTCTTATTCCGAGTCGAATTCCATGCAAGTAGAGCATCCCTATGTTTATTTATAAATCCTGTGTTTTAACTCGTCGTTCACCGTATGAGAATAACCTGTGAATCACACCGAATGTCCTATTAGATATTTTACGAGATCACAAAGAAATAAGCATTTTATTGAACAGCGGTCCGAAACAGACATGAATCGTAGCAGTGAACGAGTTAAGATTCTAATTAAATTTAAAAAAAAATATTTTCATCTTTCCAGATTTTGTTATTTGGTAGTTTTTTGATCAAATGTTGTGTGGAAGGCTGAGAGTCGAGTCACACACAGAGTGTACACTTTGACGAACAGGAAAGATTAAGAACGCCTTATTACTGTTTAAAGATGTTCCAGTTATAAATCTAATGCTATGCTTTTGATAAATGTTTTCAAAGGTATAAGTACAAAAACTGCTTTCAGTTTTTAGTCAGCCGCATTAAGAGAAATATTCTAGTACTGCTATTTTCGATTAACTATTAGTTACCATAGCAAAAGGAAAACTATTTTAAATATTTCTTTCACGATAAGCCTGGGACATTCTGAATGGTTGATTGTGCATGTATAGTGGAGAAATTAATAAATGTAAATTGTTGATGCCAGCTTTCAATAAATAATTTTAAATGCAGTCACGTCATTCTAAATCTATTTTGCGGTTCAGTGATTTTAATTATCCATGATCTAGTATCTAAAATCTATTTTCTAACTCTAAAGAATCAAAGATATGATTAAACACAGAATGATATTTATTGACGAACACGAAAACATGCGCGAACACAAAAATATTCACCGTTACATCTCTCAGTAGACATTACGAATCTGAAATAGCTGAGAATAAAAAAACGCATCAAAGTTCTAGAAAAACGAAGCGTGCTACGGTTTCCATGACAACCACAGCTGGAAAGGGAAAATGACGTCTCTCAGACGGAATATTAATTATACCTAGATTGTTGAAAAGGAAGAATAGAAGTGTTAAGATTTTCTTCCGATAAATTTCATAAATGAAGAAAAATGGCTGAAATGTGTGCTTTTTTTATGGCAGGAAACTCAATTTTCTAAGGAAAAAATATTTTTAATGTCGCATTTTTATATTTTTAGTTTTTAAAGGACGAAAGAATTGACTGAAATTAAGTTCTTGTACTTGTGTGGGAAAGAATTCTTCTCTTTCCGAATAAAACGAATTGCCTCGAAAATGTTTGTCCAGTTATGTTTAGAGTATATGTATTTTTGCATGATTCAATAGTGATATGAGCACTGTAAATTATATATCTTGAACCAAATATTAGAAACAATGAATACAATGAATACAATGAAATATTTAAACCAAATATATGAATCAAGATGCTAAATTTTGCTTGAAATATCTTGATCCCTTTAGAAGAATGTGCTTTTGAGTACCGTGAGTCTTGTCAAAGTTTTTGATGCAGAATCAGTTTAGAGAATAAAGGTTCATTCGAAAATTATAAGCCGAAGGCATTTCGAATGACCGGAAAATCCACTCGCGCAGCCTCTTCTACTTTATTACCAACTGCTTCCAATTATTTGGTAATCAGTGTTCAACTTAAGACGAACCTAAAATAGCTTCTTGCCTCATTTAACAATGTCAGGTAATCTTTGTCCTTTTGGTGACTGATTCATAGAATCTTGGCTATAAATCTGACAAGTCACTAAATGATTTTATTAAGTTTTACATAATTCACGCGCCTACAGAATTTAGTGAAATGCTAATATCTCTATTTCTAGGAAACTAAAATTCGAATAAGGCAAACACTTCTAACATGCATTGTTTGACAATTGATTCTAAAAGATGAAAGGTGATGTTTTCATTTAACAATAAAATACACTCGGATTACTCGTGGACTGAATTAAAATAATACTCTCAGGAACGGCACGATACTCGCAGACACGTGAAAATTTTTTTTTGAATAAAAAATCTATTACGGAGAAAATCAAGTTCAAAGAATGGCGAAGAATTCCAGAAATGCACTCATCCTTCCGCGTCTCTCCCCTTAATGAGATAAAATTGTCGAAAAGTGGTCGTCTCGGAATACTAAAACGAACAGCACCGAGGAAGTAATGGGTATCCATAACAAAGTGATTATGTTGAATTTATTGAGACAATTCCAGTGACCCTAGCGGCGAAATATATAAGACAGAAAATTTAAATCAAATAAAAAAGGAGATTGGCCAAAAAGTCCAATTCTAACAATTGACGGAATACTATATTAAAAACAATGGAGCATGTTTTATGGAGTTATTTGTTGAAATAGTGGAGATATTACAACTAAAATTATGAGCTTTCCATAACTTGAGAAAGGGCTCGACTTAAAGGGAAAAATGTATTCCATGTCACTTATTGTGTCTTTATTTTTTTTTAGTATTTTTGGTCACTTTTTTTCTTTGCTTAAATTTCCCCTCGTCATTGCTAACTTTTAGAAAAACCCTTTGATATTAGTTTCATAATTTTAATCCCAAATTTCTTTGCAATTTTACTGAACTCGTTGAATCTTTTACTGTGTTTTTTCAGTGGTATGGCGCACATTTTACTATATATCTATTTTTTAAAACTTCCTTATTTTTACCTCAACGGTGTGATGACTAATTTGAAACCGACGAAGTCGTGCTGTCAAACATTTGTTATGTCCTTGTTATTAAATAGTTGTCGTCTTACTTTGCATCGAATTATTTAATTCCATACAAAGTAATACGACATAAATATTTAATATTTGCATTTAAAACATTTATATATAAAGATCATATACTAACAGAGGTAACGCTAATGCGTATTTAAAATCTCTCGAACACAAGTTAATCAATAAAGCAGAGTTAAGTTTTCACACAACCTCTAAGTTCAAAACAAATTGTTTTAAGTTGCGCGTGAGTTTATTGTTGCTTGTTCGTTGCACCACAACAGTAACTGTAACTTGTCTCATTAAAATCAGTCTCTTTACTGTCGACATATTATTTCCCTGTCTTTATGAGACGTCGTCTAAAATTTAAAGGACCTCAAAAGACTTGTGTTGATATTGTAAGGAAAATTGTTCTAATTTGGCTCGGAATGAATGGCTCAGTGGTAGAATGCTATGAACTGAAAGCGAACAGTTCGCAGGTTCGTCTCCGATTGCTGGCAAGATGCCTAAAAAATATTTAATTATTGATTTATTTTGTTATTTCTCAGTTGTTATAGAATGTTCTTATAATTTCTGTATCTTTCTAAATCTGGAAGATTCGAGTCATTTCGTCTTGTGGATAGAAACGGGTGCAAGGTTTAGTTCCTTGAATAAAGCCTAGAGACAAGATTAGCGAGTGTATCTTTGACTTTAGTTAACACACGATTTGTCTACGCTAACTTCATCTAAGCAACAATATAAATACTATAAATTTTTTGAAAAAACAATAAATAATAGTTTTAATGGTTTTAGTCATAATTTCAAGAAAATTGTCTTTTTTTTTTTTTTTATGAAAATTTTTTGTCATTGACATGACAAGCACAATGCAGCATATTAACTTGAAAGATAAAAAACAAGAACGAGATCTTGAAGCATTTTGAACTCGTATAATTTTAGAAAAGAATATCACTTCAAGATCTTTGGTCAGTGTAAGGAAATAGCTCTTGCAAGTCTGAAGTTACACTAAAGCCTGCATTCGGGAAATTCTGTTAAAATTAAATTAAATTAAAATTATTTAATTAAAAATTAAAAGTATTAGACGTGGTTGTATAGATCGCACTTTCCTCATTACTTAGTAATGCCGCGGTGGCCTGGTGGTAAGGTCTCGGCTTAGGAAACGTCGAGTTTCAGGTTCAGACCCGATTTCATCAAAGAACCGTCATATAAGTGGGTCTGGTGGATGCTAAATTCATCAATTCCAAATGTCCACCTGATGGTGTGATGTGGTGTGGTGTGGAAGTTCGGACAGGATTTGTCAGCTCAGGTGTCTTCCTTGTCATCTGATCTCGGTCCAGAATTACGAGGTTCGGCACAAAATAGCCTATTTTTGCTTTAAAACGGGACGTTAATGTAACTAAACTCATTATTTAATAAAACAAAATCATTCCTTTTCCGCCTAAAAATGTTCTGATGTAGTTTATGTATAGGACTTTAAGAATAAACAAAAGAAATTATGAATATTTATTGTACATTCATTGAAAAAAATGGGTTTAAATGAGGAAAAAACTATTACACTAAGCAAAAAAAAAGTTTTAAACGTGTATCTACAGCCCTCTCAGTACGCATGTATGAAGAAAAACTTAAGAAATCGAATTGCTTAGAAGCCATAATTTACAACAGACCATATACAGTGAAAACAATTATATTTATACATCTATATCAGCCATATGGAAAACTAACTTTACGTTCTATTTTTATAGAACTCGTAGTCGTCTAAATAGAACAGCTGCAGAGCTAGAGAGCTAGAAGATATAAATTTTATTTAATGCCTTTTAATTATTCACTTTTCTGAAAATTTTATAAATTTAAAATATCTAATCGTGATTTTTTTTCTTTACAGATAGTGATCCTGATTATTATAAAAAGGTAGGTTATAATTCTTTGCATTTCCTTTTAAAAAAAGTCGAGTTTTATTCAATGTCGAGAAAACACTTGTTTTTAATTACATAGAGCACTGTGCTTTGCGAAATGTTTGCGAAAATAAAAATTATATTTTTAGAAATGATATCCCAGTCAGAAAAGTCCTTTTGCCTGCTCATGTGGAAAGTAGATGTAGAGAAATATTTTAATCGTAAAAAAGCTAAATTTGAAGAATAGCGGAATTTTAAAGCATCCACAGTATTTGTATTTGTTGGAACAAAATAAAAAGTTAAGAACTACATGATCAAAAATGCCGGCCCGTATCAAACTTTAAGCTAATTTCCTGATATATTTTATTTTTAACTGCTATTAAAAGGCTATAGTTATATTAAAAGGCTTTTTTGTATTTATTTACATTGCCATTCAATATAAACGAAATGATTGCATACGATTGAGTAGATGCTGTCAATTAGTTCAACGAAAAAAAATTACATTTTTATTAGTATAAAGGCTCAGTTTTGCTTATAATTAAAAATGCTTCTCTGAATTCAAAATTTAATACAGTTATAATAAGTTATACTGAAAACTTTTTTGGGTTTGATTTTTAGATTTCGTTTTCTTTCTACTGCAATTGTTAGTTTATTTTCTTTACGCTAAAATTGTATGCTCAATTTATTGTAAATAAAACTTTAACAAAATTTTTTAGTTAATTTGATATTTTTGCCAAAATTTTGAAATTACACAGCATCGGGCTTTAATTAAAACTCCAATGAAATCGGGAAAGTCCGCGATGGCCTGGTGGTCAGGTCAGGTCTGGTAACTGGTGGGTTTCAGGTTAGACCCGATTCCCCCGAAGAACTGTCGTGTAAACGGGTCTGGTGCACATTAAATCCATCGAAGCCAAACGTCCTCCAGCTGGTGGGGTGTGGAAGTTCAGAGAGGATGCCAGCTCAAGTGTCGGCCACATCATCTGACCGCGGATGAAAATTACGAGGTCCGTCCCAAAATAGCCTTAGTGTTGCATTAACTAATGTTAATGTAACTAAACTAAACTAAACCAATGAAATCAGGCGATTGGGAAATCTTGAACATTTTAGGATTCATTATAATTCTGAGCTCAGCTATAAGCACTTCTTCGGAGAAATGAATTCTTGGCTCCGAAGGAAGGAATAAGAAATTAATATAAATATTAACTTCCTATTTTGATTTTTTTAAAACCTATTTGTGCTGAACATTGCTTCAATGATTTGTTATAATTTGTATTCTTCATTCAAATTGCTCGCCCTGTGATTCGAGTCTGAAAGTTGACTTACTTTTCTTCCATTTCAGCTGTATGCAGCTGCAAAAAGAAAAATTGCATCCGAGCGCAGCAGGGCCGATTTCTGGAAAGGCCAATACCTAAAACTGAGGGAAAGGCTGGGACCGCAGCAACAGGTTTGAACTTATTGTATTTGAAAGAGTCATTTCGCTACTGCTTTAACCACTTTAAGAATTTCTTCAGTGCAAATATCTTTTTTTTTGGGGGGGGGGGAGTGTGAGATGAATTATTTCAATTATCTATCTTATGCTCATAAATCCTCCGCGCTGCAGGGAGGATTTATGAGCTTATTATAACTTTAAATCTTTGAGACTGCTCTGCAATTATTTGCATGATTCTTCTTGTACTTCATAGAAAGCTATGAAGGCTTCCAATTTGTCGCATTTTTTCTGTACACCTTTATAATTAGAAATGTAAATAATACCCCAAAAGCTTTTTTTCCACTTGTTAACAATAAGATACTGGCAAATTATAAATAACTTATGATCTGATGTGCTATTTGAAATTGTGGAAAAAATATTGGACAGATTATATATCATTGATTCTAGTTACTTTTGGTGACCATCTGATTCTCCCGGAATATTGGTTTTATTTAATTTAAGTTAAATGATTTTCGTATAGTTTCATGAGGGGCCTGATTAAATGTTAAGACATTAAATCTGGTACTTAAATGGATCTGCGGTACCCTAGTTCTATTAAGAATGTAGTCCACTTGATTCATCTTCTAAATTTCGTGGTGTTTTAACTTCATTTTCCGATTCATTTCGAATGATAATAGATTTCTACAAATATTAAGCTGAGCCATTTAGCTTACAAGAAAGGTGAAAAGGCGAGCATTTCTTCTTTGAAGAAACAATGAAAAGGGTTTGAATTTCAATTTCATTTTTCATAGGATGTAGAAATCTATTATGTAGTAATAAAATGTACAAATGTGTAGAAATCTGTTCTACATAGGTAAAAAAATCCGAAATTAAGAAATTTGCATCATTTAATATCATTTAAGACATTTTTTGAATTTCAACATCTAAAAGAAATTCTATGTATATTGCAATGTTTTCAAAATTTATAGTAGATAAACACTACATTTTTGCTCAATTTTTGAAAAAAATTCTATGATTTCATAACAAATCCCTTAAAAAAAAAATGCTTATTTTCATCCTCGGAGGTATTTGTGCCAAGTTTCAATGACTCTAGTTCAAACGGTATGATTTGTACTCGCATCTTTATTATTAGTGCAGATATATTTGATCATATGGAAAGCAAGGAATTGAATAATTTCGTTTTGTGCATTTTACCAAATAATGAATCACTCGACTGATTCTTTGCAACTTGAAATTCGAACGTGATTCACAGTGTTGGATTAATTAAAGCAAACAGTTCTGAATTTTTTTTTTAAATTTTGACAAATTACTTGATTTTTAATAGCGAATGAGCCCTGAAAATATAACTTGAAATATTTCAATGATACAGCCTTTAATGGATTTCTAATTCAATTATCTTAAGAGTAGGTTTACTTCATATTAATTGCATTTGGGATTTTGAGATCAAAATCATTATGAAATCATGCATTTTTCTATTTGTAACTGGGTGGGAGTGTTTAATCCAAGTAAAGATGCTTTCTTATCCTTTTCTTATTTTCGCACGCACACACGCGGACGATGATGACACACATACATAGGGAAAACGGATAATATGTACATTTAAAAGTAGAAATTGTCGCTAACAAAGAGCGAATGAATGTCTTTTGCCTCTAACAAATGAACGAGCGGTGACTGCTTGCACCAGTTTCACACCAACTGTCAGGTTGAAGTGTTTACAATAAAAAACTCGAGTGCGCTTCCCTTGCATTCCAAATTTACAAATGGCGCAGAGCACACTGCGCCATCTATATTCAGTATTAAATTTTACTGTGTGAATAAGTATGCAATGAATAAAAAATACAAATAAAATAATTAAACGTAAAACAAAAATTACAAAAAATGAAATCACATACACTATTTTAGAAGTTACAACATATGTCTAAGTACATGTATGAGAACATTGAATTGTCATAACATTTTGCAAATGACGTATCTTTACATTATTTCACCGTTTTGGAATTTTTACTGCTTTACAGAAAAGAATATTATACAATAATAAGCTATTTTAAATTAAGCTAATCAACTTAATTTCAATAGTATTCAGATAAATCAGTAATACGCTTAGAATCTTTTTTCAATTTCCGTTTTTTTTTTTCCATATATAAAATGACTAAAATTGTATTGATTCCGGATTCGATTGTGCGAGTATTGATTGGATTTGGATTTCTGGCGCAATATCCTAAAACAGAATATGCTGCGCAGAAACAGCGTAAAATTTTCTCAGTAAGATAAAAAAAAAATAGTTTAGCGTTGCAGAAAGTGTAACTGATTATTTTCAAACTAGTCAAAAGTTAAAAAGCCTTAATACTAGAAGTTAAATTTCATGGATGATACCCACTCCTTTAATATACGAGAAAATGTTTGGATGATGTTTCTCACCCAATAAAAAAGCTAAGGTAAAATTGTTGGAATGAAAATGTTTACAACGTAGATCAGTAAAACTTGTGCATTCTATTAAAATGTGACGAACTGTTAAATTATCTCCACAATTACTACTTACTGGAGGAGACGCGGCAAATAGTAAAAACCTGTTTCAAGCGAGTTTGACCAATGCATAGGCGGGATAAAATTACATCATAGCGCCTGTTTAGTTTAGACGACCAGTTGGCAATTGTGGTTTAGTAAAATGAAGCTTGTTATAAGATGATTAGTTGTATTAAAAAATGTTTATATAATTGCATATTTTTTCAATTCATTTTGAATTGTTTTTCTTCACGTATCACAAATTTTGCCTAAGACCATTGCAAGATTTTTTATGCAGGTTTTCCTTTTCTATAATTTCATGGGAAATTTGTAAACAATTATTGATAAGGTTAGTCATAATGCATACATTACAACAGCATTGGTGTTGTAACTGAAATTAGCAAAAGTCATTGTCTAGCGA
>JAPMOR010032234.1:95540-147501 GCA_026543865.1 Argiope aurantia | reverse complement strand
TTTTTTTTTCGTTTTACAGTTGAATAAGAATTTTTTTTTCGTTTTACAGTTGAATAAGAATTTTTTTTTCGTTTTACAGTTGAATAAGAACTTTTTTTTTCGTTTTACAGTTGAATAAGAATTTTTTTTTGGTTTTACAGTTGAATAAGAATTTTTTTGCAGTTGATTTCATATTTTTGCTGTTGATTGTACAGAGGAATTTTTATAATTGTTGTAATTTTAACTGATATAAACGAATAATAAATATATAAAGAGTAAGGTACCTTGAATAATGAATCATATGTACGAAAAAATATTAAATTTTAATTAAATTTATTTTTATCAGGAGGTCAGTAAGATATGGATAGCACAAATTGCTCAATTGAAATTTTTAGAAACTATTAATTACGGCAAACCATCTGGTTCACCAAATATAACTAGTTTAGTACTAAACACTTTAAATTATTAGCACGAATTGCTGATGTAACGGAGAAAATACGCAAGAAGAAAGGCACCAAACAAAGACATCTAGACAAAGAAAGACATTAACTTGTCTAAAAAAAAGAAGAGTAATTGCTGCAAAAAAAAACTGTCGTTGATCTAGTAGCCAGGGACTTACAGCTTTCTTAGATAATTCTCAAAGGAAACTGATATTCAATCAGCATACCACTTGAAAAAAAAATCAATAACCAAATTGATTACGATAAAGTAGAAGTGAAATCATTGCTTATGATCCCGGTAACCTTACAGTATTTTAGAATTCCAACTTGCGTTCAGTATATGAGTTTTCTTTTCCTTCTTTAAAAGACTGCAAATGTAATTTGGCAGCACGTTTTATGCATCGCTTCAAAGAAAACATTTGTTAAGACCCATCTTGAATTTTTATGAAAGCAATGAAAAGCTTCCCCTGGTTGTCATGGAAACCTTATAAAATCTCGTGTTTAATGCCGCATTACTGCAATATATGAAAATATATGAATGTCAATGGAAACCATCGATATATTTTCTGTATAGCATGGAGGAAAACCTTGAAATATCAGCAAAGCCGTAGCAAGAAATTTGTTTCTACAAAACTTAAGATTTTGGTCCTGTCCTCAAAATAATTTTGGTTAGGAGCATTATCAAAGGATAAATATCTTCTCAATATATGGATCTATGTCCTGATATGCAATGCATGTCTTAACCCTTTTCTGATGTTAGATGCGCATGCACGCACCCACACACATACACACACTATAACTTTCATGCTTAACATAGTTGAAAAAGTACTTTTGTCAAGTAAATGGTGACTTACGATTATTAAGGATGGTATGCAACGGGTTAATTCCCATGGTGTCATATGTATGATTCACACGGAAATCGTCGAAATTACTCTCAAACATACTTAGATATAATATTCCGTTGTTAAGGTATAATATGCTAGCTTAAAATACTTCACATAAAAATTTAATAAAAAAAATATGAAACTATCCATAATCTATAGCTTCTTTTAGATGTTTTCGTTATTGTATGCTAACATTAATCTATAATTTTAAGATGAGATATTTAACATTTAATAAATTTTTATAGGAAAGAAAGTAGGAATGACAGAAGATAATGTGTTTTTTTTCAGACCAGCAGAAGTTATCTTTCCAAAACTTTCTCGCATTCCCTCTAATAAACTTGCCATGCCAGAGAATGCTTTATTGGCTTACAATAGCTAAGAAATGTTAAATTTTGGCTTGGATATGGCATTTTTTTCTGAAACTATCGTGTCACCTTTGGCGAGTTATTTGGCGATTAATCCCTGAGATGCGATTATTAGTATCCGAAAATTGAATTCGTGTTTTAGACGAATTTATTCCAACTGATTGAAATAAAATTTTGATACAAAACTACGCTTTTAGTCACAAAATCTTATATCACATTTGATAGATTTAAATCACTGCATTTTTTAATTATGTCGCTTACATTTTTCTGAAATTATAGACAGGCAGACGGTCAACTCCTTGTTCGATTTGGCTCAAAATTTGATTGCTGTCTATAGTATAGATGTTAAATATATGTATCTATCTTTTATGCATCTAGCTCTCTTAATTTTGTATTTATCATGTTAAATTATTTTCGAATAGCTGAACAGATGGACATCCTCTGAACAGATTTCAGTCAAAATTATATAAAAATCTACAAATGTAGAGTGAAGACCGTATACCAAATTTCAACTGTCTAGATCAGAGCTTTTTTTAATTATCTTTGTGACAGACAGACGAACGTTTTGCGAACTCTAGAATGTCTTTAAACGTGGAGATACGTCAAAATATCTACTTCGAATTTTTTAACGATTGCTATATTTTCTCTATATACGAGAAAATAAAAAAAATCGATTGCATCTTACCCATAGACATATTTAGTCAAGAATGTATTCCTCCAGCTATTTATTATCGATTGAAAAAGACATGAAAGAATTATTTTTAGTGGAACATTCTTAAAAATTAATCATACTCTTTGAAGAGGAATCGTATCAGGAAATTGAAGCAACATCTTTGAAAGAAAAAAGAAATCGTTCGATCCCGCGATAATAGAAAGCTCTTCAGAAAATCAATTAACTTTCTTGAAGGGTCTTCAACTCTTAGTAAAAAAAAAAATATAACAAAGATCACACATGAGGAAAATCAGTTAAACATGTGTAATAACTGAGATTTCAAGACTCAATTTATAATGTAACTGCTCTCTTAAATTCAAAACGGTTTTCTTTTTAAATAAATGCATTTTTAATATCTAGAGTGTATTAGAAGTGAATACTTTAAAATACTCAAATAAGATGTTTCATTTAAGATATTAAGTGAAGATTTGTAAATGATGTCTTCGGCAAATCTTTATTCAATGAATCCTTATTATAGTTATCTAATTGAAGATTAAAAAAAATGTCATATTAATTTAAAGGTCTTTTTTCCGAAAAATGTTTGAAACTAGAGTTTCAAAAGATAATTTATTTGAAAAGAGCTTCAGAGTTTTAGATAAAGCTCTTAATATTTGTTTTACTGTTGTTCGAGTGCTTTAATAGGATGAAAAAAAAATATGTAAAGCGCTGAAAATGAATGCAGTATTGTCGCAATGCACCTTATATATTTTGTGAAAAGGGTTGTAAATGATGACAAAGTTTACTTAGATAATTTTTTTTAAAAATTACTTTAATATGTAACGAATTCAAATGTGTACAGAAGCATTCAAATTGTATATGCAAAACTCAATTTCAGTCAATATATAATAACAGAAGTATCAAGTATCAGGAAGATTACACACCGATTTCAAGAGGATATCACAGAGCTCCTGAACTCAATGTACTTAATCTCCGAACGTAACATGTGAATAGAATAATGAATGGCACGGTAATGAAATTAATTAGCGATTGGTTGTGTTTAAATAATAAAGGTGTAATTTAGGATATCAGCGTATTACTAATAAGAATTAATTACTAATTAATACAAATTACTAATCTAGAAAAAAGAAGATAGATTTTGCATGAATGTAGGCTTGACTATGTTCAACAACTAAGCTAATTTTCTGAATTCCTGATTAATTGTCCGCTTTTTATTGTCTGATAAAACGAAGGATCGATTTTTCAGGTCCCCCCCCCCCTTCTATGAAACCAAGCTGGGAATTCTTACAGTTTAAAATGTACGCAAAATTTGATACAAAAATGTCTTGAAATCAAAAAAGAGAACACAATTGCTTACTTCCGTTCATGAATATAAGCAAATTTAAAATGTTCATAATAAAACAGTGTTATGATAATTAAGTGACGATGGTTTTCTAATTTTGAAATTTGCTGTCATTATCAAGTAAAATGTTATCACTTTAACAGTGCACTTACTATATATCACTTAACATACTAATCTGGAAAAATTTGATGATAGATGATAAACTGGGATACTTCATAGTATTTAGTTTAAAGAAGGCTGAGAGGCATCTTTATGCCTCATACTCTCATAATATTTAGTTTAATTTAAATATAAATGCGATTGAATAAGTTAGCGAAAAGTGTCCATCAAAGTAACAGGAGGGAAAATTTTGTCAAATATAAGTATGAACAGAGAAGTTAATTTTTAGAGATTGTATAAATGTATAAGAATAAGTATTAAGTATTGTATATTGAGTAATAAGTATTGTATATTGAGAAAGAGATTTTTACCTTTTTTTAAACAAAGTATACAATTGGAAAGTGTCGTCGAAAAGTTAGAAATAAAGTAAACGTCAAAAAATTCGAACTCGAGATTTTGACAAATATCTGTTTCAGTCATCCCTGATCTCAAAGGAATTATGTGTGTTTGTTTATGAATGAAGTAAATCAAAAGTTCTATGAGCTAAACGAATGAAATTTGGTATATTGAAGTGAAATTAAATGTGTGCATTTTCTATGAAGCGTCCATTGAAATTTGTTCATAGGAAGCTTGTCAGTCCGAGTAAAAGTGAATACGATAGCCATAAAACGTATAGGTCTTGACAGATAAAATTTCTTACCAATATTCAAAATCTAAATTTTGAGCTAAATCAGATGCGCTCTATCATCTGTCCGGCTATGTATCTTTGTAACAAACGATCAGTATCACGGGTTATGTTTACAGTGTTAAATATGACATATTACATGTTCATCAAAATTTGAAATATAAAAGCACTTTGAAAAAATCCATAAAAAGCAAGCTAATTAAAGCATGCAATTGAATGTTTCATAAACTATCAATTTTAGTGGGATATATGGCTGCCAAAATTGGCGACTTCTGAACATTATTAGGTTTCATTCCAATTAATTATTTTGTACACTTGAAGGAGAGAACTTTGAGTTTATTGAAACAATAAATAAAATGGGAGATATATTCAAAATACGCTATTCAATATTATTTTGGTAAATATAATGCACACGCATTTGCCAGTTATAAACTTTTTGATTAAAAAATATCCATCGTTCGACTGTTCACTCATATGATTGTCTAGGGAAAAAAATGTTGTTGGTTAAAGTTCTACTTCAAATATCGGTTTTAATTTTCAGATTGTTCAATTCATGACTAATAAATTTAATATATAAACTAAAGGTGGCCTGCCTCATTCTTGTTTTCCTTGCTAAGTCCTCGAATTATGTATACCCTCAGATAAGTAGGGGTTCTTGAGGGTTTGATTTCCTGAAGTATCTAATATTGATTTAATTTTTCTCATTTAGCCGCCAGTGTACCCAAGTACCATATATATATTGTATAATATTGTTAAATATCAAATTTAATATATTATAATATTGCACAAATTTGTATAATATCGTGTAGCAGAATGTGCTACTTGAGTATCAGCTTCGTGATGTGTTTTCCTTTTAATATTGGCAGACTTTCGCACGGTATTTTTTCCTGGTTTGTATTGATATGGTATCGCTGAACGCAATGCTCGAATACTATTTTATAAAAACAATGAGGGTTAACAGCTGCATTTAGTGAATTTAAACGAAAATTAATCACTGCTTTGGAGGTTTATTGCAGATTATTGGTCACCAGCGGGTGCCTTCAGCTGAAATTCAAGGTAGAATTTTTGATTCCATATACAGACTATTGTAATCATTAGTTTCATAAGTAATCACAGCGCCATCTGATGGATAGAATGAAGATTTACTCATAACAGAAATTATTTCCGATAGCAAAATTTTTATTAACTAAAGATCCAATAAAATATTCAAAGCTCCAATATATTGGGTATTTTTCGCTTAACAACATCTTAGTAACAGCAAGTAACATTATCTTTCGCAATTTTACATATGGGAGAAAAAGATTAATTTTTTTTAAAGCAATAGTAAATACCTTTGATGCCCCCCCTTATATTTAGAATGAAATGTGCTCCTGTCAGGTGGAAAAAAATGTCTCAGTTATTAAATTGAGGCAGATGGGGTTGACAGATCAACAGAATCGGAACAGAACTAATTAGTAGCGACTTCTTTAACCAATACTGGTATTAAGAATATTTTTATACTTTTGTCAAGTAGGAGACGAAACTTAATTGACATCTTAATTTATAAAGTTTCTCTTTTTTTTCTTTTGTTATACAAATTACACGCAGAGAATGTATTTTAATCATCAAAAAAATTTGAATTCCAGATCTAGAAAAATTTTGGATTTGAGACTCCTCTAAGTTCAAAGGGAAAACTTTTGGAATCTTATGTCTGTGATCAAATTAATTCAAAAACCTCTTCTTAGTTTGATTGACGAAATTTGTGAATGGACACCAAATCTGTAGATTCCTATGGAATTTTGTACTAAATCATTCAGAGCAAATCTGTTGTTCAAGTACAAGTAAACACAATAATGACGAAATATAAATGGATAGAAATATAAAATTTGATATATAGGTTTATGATCTAAAGTATATATATCCATCAAATTCGGAACTAAATACGTGAGGAAGTTGGTGGTATATCAATATGTACTTTTGCATGCATGTAAATTCATTAACTCTAAAGTGTAATGATTTCAGGGATTGATAGTTCTTACTATTTGATCTTATGGTTACAATTTTGATTCTATCGGAAGAGAAGTGTAATTCTGTTTTCAGTTTTGAAAGTGCAACTAAAAGAATTTATGGCCAGTAAATGACATGCCCTTAATAAATTTAAATGTCAATGTTAATAGCACTGAATTTATGCTTGTTATTTAAACATTAAAATCATATTTCTGGTCTCTTTTCTTACTTGGCATGCGTTCGATCTGTTAAAATGTCTTTAACAGAGAAGTGTTTCTTTTTAGAAAGTTTTCATTTTCTGAAATATTTTCAATGATATTTCCCCTTGCATAGTTATCAAAATCAGCATTCCCACATGATTATTTTCTCAAATCCAGTATTTCGAAATATTTAATTATTATAAGAAATCTAACAGCATAGAGTTATTGAAACTGTACTTCAGCAACTCAGAATACTATAGCGGTTCTATACAATGCAAAATCGGGACCATTCGTACTTCAAATGATTAATACCCTATATATTAACAGGTTGACTGCCTAGTTACTCTCATTCGAGTGACAACAGAAGTTCTCAGCCTATGTAGAATTTAATGCGAGCAGAATAGGCCTAAGTTTATCTTTTTTTTTAACGACCGCGGTGCCCTGGTGGTAAGGTCTCGGCTTAGGAATCGGAGGGTTTCAGATTCGAGGCCCGATTCCACCGAAACACCGTCGTGCAAACGTGTCATGCACGTTAAATAGTCCGGACCGAACGTTCTCCCACTGGTGTGGTGTGGAGAGAAGGTTGCCAGTTCAGGTGTCGTCCTCGTCATCTGACCGAGGTTCAAAATTACGAGGTTTGTCCCAAAATAGCCCTAGTGTTGCTTTAAAATGGGACGTTAATATAACTAAACTTTGTTTTTACATGTTGTTCAGTGCGTGAATCGTCTGTGATTCATACGTACTGTTTAATTAGGAATTTTCTTTTCTACTGCAATTAAGAGATAGTTATTAGTGATCTTAATCGCAGGATTAGATATTAAATAATGGTCTTAATCAGAGGCGTCAATCATGGCAATGAACTTTTTAATCTAAATATAATTCGTTGTTGTTTTGTATATATGTACGCTTTACGTATCGCCTCCTATACATCCGGACAAAATCGATCACTTTTTGCATACTCATTATTTAAGATATGAAAAAGAGTACTGACAACTTTTCAAAGTATAGTAAAAAATTAAATAAGCAATTAATCAGCAATTAACAAAATTTCTTTTTCGCCCTTTGAAATATTCTACCTCTATTTTTTTTAATAATTTGTTTTATTTTTAATACGACTTTGAGATTTGTATTATTAATTTTAATGTTGTGATTTAACCATGATTAAAACTAGTCTTAAGTTACGATCAAACGAATAAACTGTTTGGTTTTTCGGCATTTTTAGAGTGGAATTAACATTGTTAATATAACAATTATTAATTTTAAAAAGAAAATTATCTATGGGGGTATTTAAAATTCTACTGGCTGAATTGATATTACAATTTTAAATGAAAGCAAACGATAAAAGCATTTTATGTATAATATTCTAAACAAAAGTAATTTCTACGTTAAAAATATTATATATAAAAGGAAGCCAGAACAACGCTTTGTGTATCAATTAGTATTAAATGGAAATACAAAATTTATTAGATGGCACTATATATAACAAAATTTGTAATCTAATCCTAAGCGGCTCTATATACATCTCGAGAAATAAAAAGATGAAAAATTCTGACAAAGCGTAGTAAATTCCTTGAAAATTTTCAGATGGCTTTTAAAGTTTTCCGTTACTGAACAATAGTATTAAAACTTGTTGAAAAATTTTGCTATTCCAGAATTTCAATGCCGTCAACACATTTACAACACAATATTCAGACAATCTGAATACGTTGCGATATATCTCGTGATGTTCAAAATTTTTTACAAGAAGTTTTTATGAGCGAAAAGTGTTCTGTTATATTTTGCAACAGACCTACCCTAACCTAATCTGTCAGAATTTAATTCTAATTATAAGACTTCTTAAAAGACTAGATTTATCACTAAAATCTGGTATCGTTTTATTTTAAATAAAATAGAATTTCTTCATCATTTTTTTCATTTAATTTATAGTAAGCTTATCATCTGAAGTACTTATTATTTCAATTTCTTATCAGTTAAACGAATAGAACAGCAGTACTGTTCTCTGAATTGGTGAAGCTTCATAAGAACTGATCTTTTTTTCCACATTTTATTTTTTATTTCCTCCAATGATGCAGATATAATGCAAGGCTATCTCTATGTTAAGAGTTTATTAAACCTTATAAAATAACAGGAAGGATCTCTCGCCTTAAGGTTTAATTAAACCACAAAAAGTCGTAAATTTTTCTTTCCAGTTGTAAATGAAGTTCGCTGCTGGGAGTAAATTATCTCTGTTGCTGTCAGATTTTGCATAACAATAGCAGAATATTCAATCTTTTTAAAATTTTAACACAGCAAGATTTACGTTTAAAAAACAACAACCAGGCAACTGATTTAAATTATTCTGCAGTATATGAAGTCACATTCATTTCCAGAACTACTTCATTAAGGATTTTTAGAATATTAAACAAGGTAAATGCTTCATTAAATGTTTTTTCATTAAATATATCACATTGGGTATTTTTTAAATTCCAAATTTACAAGTCAATCATGTTTGCTTTATGATTTACCTTTATGATTTACCTTTCACCGCTTACTTTAAATTATATGCAAAAAATAATCATAGATGAAATAAAAATCAATTAATTATTAGGAGTGTGTTTTCGAAACGTTCTAGCATATTTTGAAATAATAGAATATTTTCCTCACCCGCATAAAATTAGAAACTTCAGAGAAGGCCGCAAATGCCTTGCACGGTATTAGCGAACAATTTTTGCGAGATATAGATATTTGTCGTGATTCTTTCGTGATAATATGCATTTTAAATTCTTTTTTTTTGCTACCAAATATAAATAAAATTTGACACAGATGACAGTTGTATTCGCAAAATAACATACCGAATTTCAATATTTGAATCACTCGGTTAGAGTTATTGAGTTTATACGCATGCAAAAGCACAAACCAACAGATAGTCCACCCACTTCCCCATTTGATTCAAAATTTGTTGTGAATCAATATTTGACATGATGAAATATAGGCCTACATCGTTTTTATCTGCCCAAACTTTTGCGTTTCGGTGTTATCGAATTCCTTTTTAATCGAACAGTGAGCCAGATATCCTTTTAGATGACTTTGTACAAAATGTATTTAAAATCAACGAATTTGATCGTAAGTCAATATGCCGAATTCCCTCCTACCAACTCAAATCCTTTCTGAACTATCCTTTTCATAGATAGACTGGTGAACCACAATTATGGTTTCACAGATTTTCACCTTATATTAATTTTCATGACTCTTGGATATGTCTTATGTGGTCATCACCCCCCCCCCCAATCAAACCATGCTTTCAGGGTTTTTGCTGTGAGTATTTGAACCGTTGAGGGTTGACTTCTAAAACGGATTTTGATCAAATATTGCATAAGGAGGCAGAAAACAACTTCCTTTGTACTCTTTTCTTGCATCATTTGTAATCATTTATATAATCTCTAGGTTTTTTTGTAGTGTCATAATAGTCTGGCAAAAAGGTCTATCTGATCTAATATAAGGTAAGGTTAGGTCAACTTTCTGTTAGATATCCAATACCACTGTTTTAGTGCCTATTTATCAAAGGCTTTTAATTCAATCAGGCAAAGGTGCTTGTGGTGAGTAAGGAGCTGCCTCGTGTTTTGTTGGCATCTTAGAACCTTGTTTTAAAATTTTGAGGTTCAAATGTTATAACTCTAAAATCTGGAGTTTTCAATTTTTAGTTATGCTCAGAATTTCAACTCCACTTATATTATAACAAACTTATAAATGCAGAAAAAACCAAATTTATTATAAAAAAATAATGATTTTATTGCTGGAAAGCTGTTAGTTCCAAGATATGTTCTCTTTGAATTCAAATTCTATGCAATTTTGTATTTTTTGATTCATTTATATTATAAAACATATATTTTGAATGGCAGTAAATTCAGTTATGTCCATTATCAAAGTATTATTCCAATGAATAATTTTGAATTTCAAAACAACTATGTGAATTATTCAATTAAAGATTTTTTTTTCTTTGAGTCAATACTTTTTGATATCATTGCTTCTAATACAATTGTCAAATATTTTTAACATATATTTTGAATGTCAGTAAACTTACGTGTATTATCACAATATTATTTCATTGAACAATTTTAAATTGTCAAAACAACTATGTGAACTATTCAATTAAGGTAGTTTACTTTGAGTTAATACTTTTTAATATCATTGTTTGTAATACAGTTGTTAAATATCGAATTACGCTGTCCCTTTGAATACTTTGTCTCTTGTTGGAACATCTTTTCGAGTAAACAAACATTTCAATAATTCTGGAAACTACAATGGGTAATGAATGCACTTACTTTTTTTGCTAACTTTTTAATTTCTGAAAGCAGGCAAAAAGTGATTAACCAGAACCGAATTAGGTAAATCACACCAATAATCCATATTTAATAGTTTTCATGAACGGTAAAATATTTCCTGGTGGGAATTTATTTTTCCTTTCTGTCTTCAGGATTCAAAATAATCTTTTTACACTGATTTTCAATGAATCACGGGAAGACTAAGAATTGTTCAAAGCTATTTGTTCTCCACAACTGATGGGCAATGAAATGGAAAAAATCATATTGAGTCATCCATTTTTCATTGTTGGTAAAAATGTTCTAAAGGAATTAAATAATGGACGTTTCTAAATAAAGCATGACCATTGCACGCCACTATAGAATTTATGGTCAATGTCCGGTCCAAATAAAAGAACTAATCACACCTCCCTTGGGTAACTTTTATCGCTCGAACTGATCTGTGGTTGTTTCCAGTGGACAAAGGTAGGATGGAAAATCATTTTATTGGATGTTAGGCAGTTTGGGAAGAGTTCGAAACTTTCAAACTATAAATTTTACTCAAAGTCATTGTTCAATTATATTTTCAGTCCTTCACTTTTGTTTTAATGGTTCGGTTTTAATTTCGTAAAGGGCTTCTCGTGAACTTTTAATTAAGTTTGAGAAAAAACAATTTTTAAAAAGTTTGCGTTGAAAGCAAGCAATAGTTAAACTTTGCGGAAGGGATTTATTCTCAGTTTAAAAGTGGAAACAAAACAAGGGGGAAATGTTCAATTTCATCAGTACAGCATGTATTAAACTGACTAAAATATTGTTATTTTTGAAATGTTTGAAATCATAATTAATGTTAATTTAAGAGACTTTATACTGAAAAAAAACCCATCTGCTCATTCGACTTTGAAAAATTAATACCTTAACTTGAATGGGAATGTCGAAAGAAAGCATTCTCATTCTTATTCGCATTTCAGCCAAATATTTTCAGATTGAGCAATATCATTTTGCTGTATAAATGCAGCTGAATAATCTTGGAATCCTTTTTAATAATTATTTATAAATGAATCCGCAACTAGGGACATTGTTATATAAAAATTTAGTACCAGGGAGGCCGAGTTTAGTTTCTGCATTGTTTTACTTTTTTGTAAAATCGTATTTTTCGGAGAGTATTTTTGGATATGAATCGCATACTAATTACTTATGAATATTTTTCGATTTTTCCTACATACGAATTGGTTCATTTAAATAAAGAAAAAAAAATTTCGTATAGCATTTATTTGAAACAATTTGCTTTACTACAATATTCACTTTACAGTTTATCTACCATTACTTATATTTTTGAACTGAAACTCCATTTTACCATGGTGCAGATTACGCAATATTGCATTGTTGGCATTAGAGCAGATAGAAAAAAAACCCTAATATTTAGTTATGAAAAAATGTTGTGTGTGTGTAAAATTGAGTCTTTTTTTTCTGGAAAGGCAAATATATAGGAAAACTTAAAAGACAAAAATATTATATATAAATATATAAGTTAAAAATAAAAAGCGTGACTCGAATTTAGGACCCACAACATATGCGTCAGCTACGTTGTTCTGCTCACTATACTGCACTGCTCGAGCTTCGATGAGGAAGTTAAGTAAATTTGTTTTGATAGTTAATTATAATACATTTTATGTGTAAAATGGGGTTTCTCCAGGAAATATATTTATATAGATAAAATTAAAAAGCAAAATCTTATGTAAATACGAAATTCGATAAAAATAGTTCGAACCCTTTCCGAGATGCACATAAATAAATGTATATACAAGATTTTATAATTTAAAGGTATGAGATGACCCCTAAATGGTAAAATCACCAAATATGTGAAAAGTAAGATGAAAAATTGAATTAGTTATTATTGTTATTTCTCAAGCGTCTCAACTATTTTGCATATTATTAGTATACGGATATAAATATTAAAAAAATAGAAATATATTAATACCTTTGCTAACGTCAAACAAAAATATTATGCTGTTTTCCTGTTTGATTTCAAGATATTACAATATGATGAGGTGCGTCTCTACTCTGTATATACAAAATAAATAATAAATAAAAGTAAAACACATGATGAATACAATTTCCTTACAACATAGACAGGATTTCCTTCCTTCTCCATACATATATAATAAAAAAATAAATGCAAGTAAAATACATGACAAATACTATTTCCTTACAACATAGACAGAATTTCCTTCCTTCTCCATACATGCATAATAAATAATAAATACAAGTAAAATACATGACAAATACTATTTCCTTACAACATAGGCAGAATTTCCTTCCTTCTCCATATATACATAATAAATAATAAATACAAGCAAAATACATAAATACAATTTCCTTACAACATAGACAGGATTTCCTTCCTTCTCCATATGTACATAATAAATAATAAATACAAGTAAAATACATAAATACAATTTTCTTACAACATAGACAGGATTTCCTTCCTTCCTTCCTCATACATACATAATAAATAATAAATACAAGTAAAATATATGATAAATACAATTTCCTTACAGCATAGACCAGATTTCCTTCCTTCCCTATATATACATAATAAATAATAAATGCAATTAATAAATTATTATCAATTGCATTAATTGTATAAATAAATTTTCAGTCACAAACATTTTACACACAAAATAGAGGAAGTATGTTCACATATAAAATAAACAGACGATGCAGGTTATTAAAATAAAACTTTAATATTTGTCGTAATTTGATGTTATAAATACTTTTTGAATAAACCATGAAAATGAAATTATCTAATTGTAATCCAACGTTGCCAACATCCCATGTGATTTACTGGTCACCAAAGGCGGCAAGAGTAAGATAGAAACTCATTTCAATTATCAATATTCATGTGTGGAATCCTCTACTCCAAAAAATACTTTGCCGGTAAATATAAAAATGATTTCAAGGGGAAAAAAATGTAAATTTATTCTTAAAAACCTAAAAAAAATTTGGGTCTTCTTACAAATCACTTTTGTAATCCATGATAATTTCTGCAAGACCAATGCAAAACTCATTAAAAAATAATTATGTGTATTCAACCGATAAAGAACCTCCAAATAAAAATCTCTCCCAACATCTTTGAATGCCAGAAACTAACTGATTTTGTTCCAAATTTCGGGGAAAACACAGCATATAATCCACTTGAATACAAAGGAAACATCATCGCACGATTATTTGCATAGTTCAAAGTCAAACCTGGCATAAGAAAACGCATTCAAGTAATTGACCGATGACTACATAAACAGTGACACAGTACTCCAGAATGAAAGAGGAGTTGATGCAAGTGCTGGGCATTTGGGAAAAAGAATAAGAGCGAGCTGATGAATAGCTGCATTTTCCTCCCCAGGAGAAATGCATTCATGATTAATAAGGGTTGAGTCCAGAAGTAGATTTATCTATGAACCCCTTAGTTTCTGACATGCCTTCAGATTGATGTTCGTTTTATTTTGTCTGAGAGAATATTTTATTTTTGCATCGCCCAGTGTCTTTGAGAATAAAAATAAGTTTATCGGGAAATCTTACGTTTTTTTTAAAGTCTGTACCAGACTCTATTAACTATATTCAAGTTCAATCGCAAGAATACAATAAAAAGTGGTATAACTGAAAAAGTAATTAATTTTTTTATTATTTAAATTAATCGAAATACCTCACCACCAACTTTGTGGATAGTTAATTTGGCTATAAATTTCGAATGTTTTATTGAATATGAATAAATCTGAGAAAATATTTTATTTTGGCATTGTCCAGAGTCTTTGAAAAGAAGAATAAGTTGAACAGGAAATTTCCCATTTTATAAAGTCAATATCAAATTATATTAACTGTACTCAAGTTCATTCGCAAGGATATAATAAAAAGTAGTATATCTGAAAAATTAATTATTATTTTTAATTATTTAGATTAATCGAGCGACCCACACCACCATCTTTAAGTGAAAAGTTAATGTGTTTAGAAATTTCGAACATTTCACTGAATATTTGATAGTATGAAACATAAACAGACATAATTTATCCTTGATATTATCCTAACTTCTTCAACGCAATGCTTCTTGTATATATTCAATTTACATTGAAAGTAAGCATATACACGTTTCGACTCTTAATTCTAAAATTTGATAAATGTTTAAAATTTTGGTGCAAGGCAGCATATCAAATTTCACTTTTCCACTTACTGTTTTTTACTTTACATATTTACATGAATATGGACTGAGAGACATATCAATTTCTCTTTAATTTATTATTGCTGAGGCTATTTGGAGATTTTGTTCGCCTAGTTTGTTTTGTTTCCGAGTTGGAAGTTCGATAGGGCTACAGAATTGATTCCAAAGATATTTTTATGTAAACTTAAGAATATAACATAATAAATATATATGTAATCTATTAAAAAATTAATAAATTTAAATGCCATTGATCAATGAATAACACAAATGACCGATTTTTGGATATTGTACATTACTTGGTGCCTTTAGTGTCCAGTTTGCTCTTCATGATCAATGGATGCTAAACATTCCAATTGAGTATTGCAAGCAGCTAGATCATACTTGAAAAATTTATAGGTATGATTCTCATACTATTTTTAAAAACACTGTTGTGCTAAGTGCGTTCTGTGCACTCAACTAACCAGAATAATTTTAAAAAAATATATGACGATTAAATATATGAAAATATGACGATTAAAGGACAATGTGTCCTTAAAACATATTTACCTTTTAAAACTGACCATTACTTTTGTTGAATGGTAAATAATGAATATCCTCTCTTAGTAGCGATTGTAGTGAACTCTTAGATAAATTACACATGGTATCACAAATTAATAATCTACAAAAGAAACTTTTAGGGAAAATCTAGCATCTATCATCTATCGTAGCAGCGTTGGGGCTTCATTTGTAATGTATACACTTAATTACATATTTGTAATTTGTAATTTCGCATAATGTATACACTTAATTATAAAAAAAAATATCTGTGTATAATTTTCGTAATTAAAATAATGGAATAAATTATTATAAAACCTAATTAAATTTTTAAAAAATATTTCAATTATATATACCTAAATAAAATTTGGATTACTAAGATTTGCTTAGGAAAATTTTAAAATAATATTGCTTTCGTGCTGTAATAGAATCCGAAGATATTCAGAAAAAAAAAAATCTCAAAATTCTCATTCATTTTTGATTAAAACTTCCATTAAATTTTTTTTAACATTTCTGTTATTGAGTATCTGTGACCTAAGAAATAGATATTTCCAAAATTTTTAGACTCTATGCCAAAAAAGAAAAAAAAATTTAATGTGGAGAGCTTTGAAAATTTTTTGTTTTAATCATGTCTCATAACATAATCTGCAGATATGGCAACCTTAAATAGATGCTACGTTGATAAAGTTTTCTTTTATTACTTTGATTGCATATAGCAAAAAATAATCGTTCTTTTTTTATTATTTGAAAAACTGGTTCAATCGAATTGTCATGAAATGTATTTTTCCAAAATTCCATAATTTAGAGCAATTTTATTGGTTTAAGATGTTAAATTGGCTTCCCAAAGGAGGCCTGTAAATTTAAAACTGCGTAAATGGTAAAGTACGGGAAATCGGAACCCCGGTTTTTTGAATATACATATAATGCTATTAATCCAGAGAAAATGTATAAATACAAAAAAAATCTATAAAATAAGCTTACAATTTACGATAGATAATAGTATGAAGTAGTTAAAAATAAGAAACGTCATTTTTCTACCAAAAGAAAACGTACATATCCGTACCCATATCATAGTATCAGAATACGAAGAATTACATAAATGATAATAGAAAAAATAAGAAAATATCTTATGTTTACTCTTTTTGAGTACAAAGAAAAAAAATAATAGAAAATCTGTTGAGAAGTAATTTCCAAATCTATTATGTCATCAATATAGATATATTTCACGTTGTCAAGTTAGATTCCATTTCAGACTGTTGTGACTTTAAGAATAACGTCAGTATAGAAAAATACAAAATTAACCGTTGAATATCGCACGATTTTGGTAAAAAAAAAAACGGATTTATTGATTGAAGAGGACAAAGTTTTAAAAATTAGTTACATTTTTTTGAAATAAATTTTTGAACCGCAGATTAACTTAAATGTTCGGATTCAAAATCAAAGTCTGATTTTCAGTTTTTTTCGATTTACTTTTGTTCTTTTCATTGTATAAAAAATGCTCTTGAAAATGTCTTATTTTCAAGAACATTTTCGATATGATTCGCCAACTGCTGGGAAAAAAAATTCTTATGGATAATCATTTATATGCATTTGTTTGTGTTTCTGAATTAAAGATCTAAACGTTTTTTGACCTAAAAGATTTTTAAATTTTAGAATTAAATTCAGTCTTGGCATTTCTAATAATTTTTCTAAACAGTGATTTCATGGCAATTGTTCACTAGTAATATAATACAATTTTTCCGATGTATGAACTCAAGGACTCTTATATCTGATTATTTCAGGCTCCATCCAATAGTGCATGCTCGATTTTATTAGCTCCGATTATGGAATTTTAAAATTTCAATGGTAAAATTTCTAATCGTTGCTTAATAATGAATATATATTCCTATCATTTGTAAAGTTTAAAAACAATGCTCTCTTCTGGCTTTATTTTGAACACAATACATTGGAATTGTTATGTGTCTATAATTCTTCTTAATTTTTATCCGATTTTCTTTTAATTTTGCCACATTTCTATCATTGATATTTTTATAAAATTATTAGTGAACAAGTTTTATATAAAACTCTATCAAAATTTTTTACAATTGATTCAATATATATCTATTACATAAAATATGAGATTATTTTGTCTTACAAAGCCAAGGGAAAATACTGTGGTGAAAATCTTATTAACATGAAACGGTAGCGTTTATATTTTCACATATACATAAAATATATTTTATTAAAATATTAATACTTTAAGCTGGATTCTTAAGATATGGAATAACTTATTGACTTTTAAGTTTGCAATATGATGCATAAATTAAAGGGTAAGTATAATCATTTTAAAATTTCCCCATTAAATAATTCCATTTTTCACAATGAATAATTATTCCCCACGAATTTTTCAAGACTATCTCTAAAACTAATAAAAAAAAAGAATATAGGGTTACGTAAGGAAATATCACCTACTGAGAAAATAAGTGTTAATATGCGACCTTCATAAAGCAAAAGCTGTAAAAGATAAATCTGCTTCTAGATTCAGTCCTATTAATCATTCTTTTTGTCTCCCGGGAAGAAGATTACAGTTATTCTTCAATTCTTTCTTTTCAGTTTCTATAAAATGATGAATATTTGATCAGATTCCTATTCCTTTCTTGATTTTGCCTCCCTGCCTTTGCAATCAGCTCATATAGTTTATGGGTATATATGTCTTCATTGGGAAGATAAATACTGATATTTATCTAATCTAAATTCTGCATAGAGCTTTTCTCTGCTTTCCACAAGTGGATGAACATTACTTGTGTGAACTTCCTATTGAATCTTAATATTTTTCTCTGCGTTTCAAGATCAGTATATCATTAAAACGAAAATGTACTCTTGCTTCCTAGCACAGTTGGTTCCATCGTAGGAAATAAAGTATTAGAGACAGGATCTATTAGATGCTGCTCGAAAGCCGGATAAATGACTCCTGGATTGGCGATAAACTTGGCAATTAATTGATGATTTGGTGGCGAATTTGGTGACTTTAGCGACAAAATGGATGATACTAGAAATTTGAAGAATTTTGGCGAAAGACCCAATAGGAGCTTCAGATTAGTTATTTTTTGCTCGAGTCCTTTCTTTATCCTGCTCCGAAAACTATAAAAGGCCGTGAGACCGATCTGAAGTCAATCATTTCAGTTCAATCAATTTAGTTTAACAAATTACATCCTTCAAAAAATTTATCATTGTTGTTCTTGTGTCCGTCTCGGCTGAGTTTTGTCGTCTGTGTTTTCGTGTCTTGTAAATAAACGTCGTTATTTGTTATTGAAGCCTGCTGACTGTGTTACACCATACACTCACTACAAGTGAACACGTCCGAGTTTAGCGAGATTTTATTTGTACCTAACGATATGTACCAACATGCATGTAGTCTGGGAAGAATATTCATCATGCCCATATGCTTTTTTGGTGTTTTCATTTTTTCACATTATGATGAAATATGGCATAGACTTCCTGATCAGTCCTGATTTTTTTATCCCTGCATCTACAGTCATCGATTTAATGATTTAAAATATTTTGGATTTCATAATCTACTTTGATTACTAAAAACTAAATATATAATGATTTTACTTATTCATCTAAATTCAATCATCATGAATAAACGTCATCGGATTCATCTGAAAAAAATATGTTACTCGTAGTTGAAATTAGAAAGGCAAATTGCATTTTCCTTGATGGGCAAAAAACAGTGTCTGATTGTATTTTCTATACCATAAATCAAAGCGTTTCAAAAATTGATGGATTTTGAATTATAAATTAAAGGAAGATATTAAATGGTTTTTTGCCAAATACGGATGGTTTCTAATCAGAATTGAAAATTCAATAGATTTTTGGAAACAGAATTTCCTTATTCTATAATGTTCTCTATATTATTCTTATTTGAAAAAATTTACGAAAGCCTTCTGAAGAAGAATATTTAAATATTCATCAATTTAAATTTATCTTATGTCTTTTATGTTTTAAATTATAAATTTTAGAATAGATAAAAAGGAATTTTTTAGAGGCCTGCAATATTAAAAAAATAAACTGACGATGAAATTGAACTGTTAATTTTATATGGTGTTGCTGCTCTCTTTCATCTTTGATTTAAATCTTCAGTGGGGATCATTTCTCGCTTTGAATTTGATTGTACTCAGTTTTCAAAACAGTTGTCTTCAAACTCTTCTAAAAGTTTACGAAAAAAATATTTCATCCATTAGGAAGCAAAATTAGAGAACGTAAGATTCCAAATCCAATTTAACTAAAACTTTTTCCGTTGAAAGAGCTTTAGCTACAAACCTTGAAAATCGTTGACATATCCTGTAGAAGAGCTTTCAAAGTTTACCTTTGTCCAAAGTAAACACCACCGGTCATTTCGCGCCTTAAATGCTACCCGAGGGAGTGACGATTAGTCCTTTAGTGTGGCAGGCCCGCTGGTCATAAATTCCAGTGGGGCATGTAACGGACAGGTTTTATTTAGAAGCGCCCATTGTTAAATTTCATTCGAACGTTTTTCCCAGGAAAGAAAAATGGAGGATTCAATTCTCTTTTCATCCATTCCGTTTGTCCAAGGCAGAGAAGAACAAACAGGGATTGAAATTGTGTGTTTTTTTTAGACTTTTATGTTCTTGATTGATAGAGAGTCAGACTGAAATTGGAACTTTCGCTTTAGAAAAATAAAACAGTATTAAAAAAATTCAAAGAGGGAAAAAGTTTCTCCATTAAAGAAGACCATGAAAGGGTTATTGAGAATATCTTTGCCTCCCAAGCCGTAGAAGAAGCGTTTTATTTGCGTTGTTTCCATTTATAAAACTTGGCAACACAATAAGTGCTACTTTCTCTGTCAATACCAGAATGGCGACGAATGTGTTCATATCTTTCTTCGCCGTACTTTTTTCAATAAGAACTAATAAAATGATTTTTCTTAAGGGCTTTTATTGAATCATTCAACTATATTGAGTTGAGTACTTTTCTATTACAAAAGGTTATCTTTTTTAATAAGATGTCTTTTTTCTACTGTTATTTCACAATCTCTATTTCGAGTATTTGTAAGTTTCAGAATAATAAAAATTTTAATATTTTAAGCGGCAATTCTTGATTACATAGATAGTATATTTAAGATGTTATTACTTACATATTTTATAATTTTAAGTGAATATATTGATAATTTAGATATTCACATGCATTAATTTATGAAACTTTTAAATTATTTTCAAAATATGAATTATGTATTTAGCAATATTATAATTCTTAACATTAGTATTAAACTAATATTCAAGTATTTTAATGCACTTTAGACGCTTTTTTCCAAAACGATTGAAATCAAAATGTATCATCAAACTACAGTTGCTGTCTTAAGATCACATACACAATTTTATTAAAATGTAAACTTGCTACATTTCGTATAGCTATACGAAATTTTTTATTGCTGCATTTTCTAAGTTTTATAATTATTGGGCCCACTTACACTCAAACAGCAATATATACAGATTTTCTCTTTATAGATTGCATTCGAAGTTGTCACATTTGGCGATTTATTGCCAACTAAAGTTTCAACTTGATTTCCAAATTATTCATTCCTTGAATTCTTACGAATTCTCTTAATTAATTTAAGTCATTAACCAATTTAAATTAGTTTTAAACAATCACGAGACTATCCGATTACGCGTGCGTCGAAATTTAGAAAAAACGATAGTGTTTAGTTCTTTTCATCACAAAATCGGTCGAGCTCCAAAACTTTGTTTGCCAGCTAAAAGAATTGAAATTAAAAGTTTTAATTTTTTTTTCATATATATATATATATATAGAGAGAGAGAGAGAGAGAGAGAGAAAGAAACCGATAGAGAAGTCTCGCGCTTGTTTCAAACCGGTTTAATGACTTAAATTAATTAAGACAAATAATAATTTAAAAATAATAATATTCTCACATGATAACTTAAAATTTGCGATCGTAGATTTAATTTTTAATTTATTTTATTTTTTGTTTATTTTTTTTAAATTTTATTGTTAATTAATTTATTTATTTTAAACGAAGATATTAAAACTCATTTGGAGTCGGACTTTTTACTCAGCTATGATTCCAATTAATAATTAAAAAAAATAGTTATAGACACTTTCAGCGACCCTGTTTTATTTTTTTTCCCTGAGAAATTAAACTTTTCCAAAAAAAAAAAAATGAATACCCAGATTTGAAATTTCGAACAATTATATCTTTCTATTTTCTTCGTTACATAACATATATCTAAATGAAATTTTCAAAACATTTAAATTAAAATTCCAAATTGTCTACTTATTTTGAATTAATTCTTTATCTAATTATGCATTCATTATATATAGTTCATTTTATTGGACAACATAACATTTACAACAGTTTAAATCGGACTTTTTATGTATTTTTTTATTTAAATATGAGAAATCTGTTAAAACTTCAAATCCATGTTCAATAACATCTCTGATTACATTGTAGTTGTCAGTTCACAAAAATGTTTAATATTTTTATCCCATTTCACTATATTTCATGAAAATTCGACTGACTATTTGCTTTAGATAAATATGGATATCAATATTTCTATGAAGGATGCAGAAAATAATTTTACGACGTCATCTTATTTTAGAAAACAAAATGGCAAATTCATATCTAATAACCAATATGATATCATTTCACATTTTAAGACCATTAGAAATATGCATACAATGACAGAAAAAAAAATCACTCTTTCAGCGGAAGATTTAAGAAATGTACTAAAAATAAATTAAAAAAAGGAAATCGGGGAGAGCAATTGTCAAAACTATTACGTCACTGGTACAGAGACTTTTCGCTTTGCAATGTCGGCGTCGATTTCACGCTGTTATAGAAATTAGAATAGAAGTGGGAGGAGGGAACAGTTTAAAAAACCGCACAATTTGAGTGAAGAAAAAAAATATTGATTTGTAAGTATGTGTTCGGGAAACAATTACTTTTTCTGGAAACATTCTTTCACCATATATTTATAGATCTATCTTCATATTTATGTCTATTCTTTTTGATTTGCATGATAATTTTAATTTTCTTTTATCCATTGAAAAAATAAATGCTTCATTCTTAGTAACTAATTTCTTTATGATAGAATGTTTTTTTTTTAAGTTAGTATGCTTGTATATAGCTTTGACTGTAAAATTCTCGAGAAAAGTTCAGTCCTATTCAAAACTCAATTTTTGCAATCTTTCTAAACATAAAATATTTTGAAACTTGAATCAACCTTCGATAATTTTCTGAAACAGCTTTTATTTTCTTCATTCACTAGAATTAGTGCATCTTAATGTTTAGTTATTTTATAACATATATTTCCATGCTTCATCTAATGTGACATATCTTTCACTTCCAATGAATTTTGGAATTTTAAATTTTTAGATCAAAACTTATTTTGTATTTCTGTTAGGATTAAAACGATACTCTATAGTTTATTTTTTATTTGTTGTATAATTTAATGTCCATGGAATTTTCTATGTTTTTATCAAACTAAATTTGAATATTTTATTCCGGAAACTTCTACTATCAGCATACGAAATCAGTTGCCAAATGGGTATCTTAAAATTTAACCCTTTTACTACTAAGCCGGCCCAACCGGCCATACAAATTTTATTATGGCTTGACACTTTCTGTTTCAAATGATGGGTAAAGGATGTAAAAAAAGGAGATCATTAGTGATAACTCATTTACCAACCTGTATTTCTTGACTGATCTGGAAACCAACTCGCCATTATACAATTTGCATGGATTCATTTCTACATAGAGACATAAATTAATTTTTGAAAATTACGTCGGCAATATTCATGGATTTTGTATGGTTCTTAAATATTATTTTAGTGTTTCTCTCAAATAGTATATAGTTTAAAACATTACATGTTTAATGTTGTAGTATATTTTGAAATAATGTTAAAGTATTACGCTCCATTGATAGGCAGATATATATCTTACTACTATTTTATCGAAGCCTTTTTCTGAGGTTTCTGTTGAGGTACATCCATGTTATTCAAGGTGATTTATACTTGCCAATTGTATTATATTATTTATAGTATTGTTTATCAGATGCAAGAATGACAATATAAAAAGGATTTAAGGAAAATAAATGATGAATTGATGTCTATGTATTAATGATCCCTTGTTTTTGGAATTTACGATAATAATTTACATATCCCTAGATTTATAAATGTTACTTGAATCTTTGTCTCTAAATATTATTGTAACTCTATTCTAATAAACCAATTCATCCTTATATAACTGTTAAATTTTATTACAGCATTTCTAAATTCCATAATATTTGGAAGCTTTCTATCACTAATTATGATTTTTCCTTCTCATTAATTTGCTAGGTTTTATCTTTTAATCTCTAACTCTATTCATTGTATAATAAGAGAGTAAATTTTGTTTGCTAATTACATTGTATTGTTATAGTTGAATGCCTTCTAATTGTATTAGCTTTATAAAAAGTTATTTAGTTTCAAATTTTTGAATACGGTGCTCATAATTAATTAAAACAAGAAATAATCTGTAACGGTTGTCAGATGCAGCAATACACCTATTTCTAAATCCCACTGACTTTTGTAAAAGTACGCGTATGTGATACTATTTTTCGTTACACATTTCGATAAATATTTTGTCGTCGAAACTTCGAAATAATAAGAAACAAAACTAGAATAGATAAAAAAAGAAAGTAAAAAGATAATAAAAAATGAAATCTACGATCGCAAATTTCAGGTTATCATGTATATTATTTTTTATGTCATTAACCAGTTTAAACCGGTTTAAGAGAGCTCCAACGTGAACTTCAAACCTTTTTTGCCGTCCGAGAAAAAAATTGATAAGGAAAATTGCCATTTATGCTTTATCCATTGCCTACAAGATTGCGAGCTTCAAAACCCCCTAACCAAAACATCATGTTCTCACAATAAAGAATGCCACGTTTGGAAGCTGAATAACGAGCGTTTAAGTCGCAATGCTATTTCCAAATTATAAACTATTTACCAATTCATTTTTAAACGTATTAATGTATATAGAATTTTTAAGAAAACAATATTTTTGTAGACACAAACTGCTATTTTATGAGATCATAAAACAGATTCTTAAATTTTAATGTTAGAACAGGAGACAAATCCTTCAAGGTTTCCAACTTAAGAAAGAATAAAGTGATATTTCCCCACTCCACTGGGGGAAAGAGAAAATAATTTTATCAAAACTATTATTAAACGCGAATGAGTTTTTTTAAACATATTATAAAAATTAAATAATTTAATTTCCTCCGGGAAAAAATTACATTCCGTGAAAATAACATCTATTATGTCATAGTTCTACGCCAACCTTTTAAAACCGCATCTGCTGTCAAAGAAGCATTCGTGATAATAAAGCAATACTGGTAAAAGCAGGTCAACCTTTTAAAAACGCATCTGCTTTCAAAGAAGCATACGTAATTATAATGCAATACTGGTGAAAGCAGGTAAAAAAATATATGCAATTAAAAGATGATGATAAAAATTGCCATTGGTACTTTATTCATTGCCTACGCGATTTGAGCGTCAAAACCTCCTAACCAAAACAATATCATGTTCTCACCTGATAAACAAGAAAAATCGATATTCTTTTTATCATATCTAAAATGAATATGTCTACATGTGATTTTGTTGGTGTGTTTCTACAGGTCTTATTGCTCGATCTAGGGGCATCAAGCTTAAGATACGTGCACGCATGCATGCGCTATATAATAAGATGGAATTGCACACCTGGGAAGGACTGATTTGAAGTTTTATTGAATTAAATATTTAACAAAATTTCCTAGTATTTTGGTGACAGTTTCAAAATTATCACGAAAATGAAACAAAATTTTGGATATAAAAATAAATACAATTATTTAAATTTTTAATTCCTCTAAAAGTACTTTCAGCGGATTTTACATTAATGCATGCTGTTATTGAAGCAAAATTAACTACTTAAAAATGTTTGCAAATAATATTTTATCTTCGCGTTTTTTCCAGTTATTAATATGAGGGCCACGGTGGCATGGTGGAAAGGTCTCGTATTCGGGACAAGAGATTTCCAGGTTAGAGACCCGATTCCACCGAAGAACTATCTTGTAAGCGGGACTAGTGCATGCTAAATCAATCGGGGTCAAATGTCATCAGGCTGGTTGGATGTAGGATTTTAGAGAGGGGGTGCCAGCTCAGTTGTCTTACTCGTAATCTAACCTGGGCTCAAAATTACGAGGCCCGTCTCAAATAGTTCCACTGTTGCTTTTAAACATGATGTCAATACAAATAAACCAAATTCTTTATTAATATTTAAGATAAGATGATTTGATTTATTTCCACACGTTGAGTGTTCTGTATAAAGTACTCTTCTAATTAAATTTGTGTAATTTTATTGTAATAGCACTTAAAATTTACATCATAATACGCAGTGATATAATATAATTTCACAAATTAGCAGTGAGTCATTTATCATGTGCGCCTATTTTTAAATATTGTTGATCTTTTTTATAATATAATTGTATGCATAAGGGTATTGACAGAAAATTAATGAAACATACTGCTTTAAGTCTTATTGCTGAGTAAAAATAAGAATAAAGATAAAATATCTTCTACTTCTAGATGACATTCATCACCAACAATTCCGTATATTTGTATTGGAATTGTACATGTAATTTCATTGAAATATTGAAATTGATTATAATTTTATTAACTCCTTTACAATAATAAAGTAGAGTGAATACATTAAAAATTACAAAATTATATACATTTTTATTTTAAATATTCAGCTAATTCCTAGCTCCACTTCACTTTTATTTGAAGGTATATTTGATTAAATAAATTTCTTCCTAGAAGTTCATCATAAAATGTGTATCTTATTTAATTGAATTTTAAACAAATATTATCATTTAATTGGATACATAGTATGAATTTTATTTAGATAAACAGAACTTTGCGTATCATGTTTACTTTGTCTTCCAGGAGTGAATAAAATCGCTCATTTTATTTTATAACTAATTAATCATAGTTTCATAAACTATTTCAAAAAGTATAATAATATTATTTTTGATTTATGGATAAATGAATTATTTATGCAAATATTATATATAGACATATAGATTTTGTAGAGAATTCCCTTTCACTCTTTTTAAATTAAATTTTAAAAAAATCAAGTTATCGAAATTCTTTCTATTTCTGTGTCAAAACAAAAGGAAACAAATTAAAATGAAACCTACGATCGCAAATGTCAAGTTCTCATGTGAGAACATTGCTATTTTTTAAGTCATTATTTGCCTTAATTAATTTATTAACCAGTTTATACCGGTTTGAAACAATCATGATATTTCTGTATCGATTTCAATGCCTATATCTAAATAATTTTTTTAAACTTTCATTTCTAATTTTTTTAGCTGACAAACAAAGTTATCGAGCTCGTCTGATTTTGAGATGAAATAACAGCTATGATGTTATAATTCTACGTCAAACTTTCAAAAATGCATCCGCTGTCAAAGAAGCATACATAATAATAAAGCAATACTGGCAAACGCAAGTCAATTTTTTAAAAACGCATCTGCTTTCTAAGAAACGTACGTAATGATAATGCAATACTGAGAGCAGGTAAAAAATATACGCGATTAAAAGAAAATGATCATTTATGCTTCATTCCTTGGCTACGCGATTTCGAGTTTCAATATTCATTGCTTACGCGATTTCCAGCTTCAATATGCATTGCCTACGCGATTTCGATCTTCAAAACCTCCTAACCGAAACAAGATAATGTTCTCACATGATAATATATTTAAAATCTAATAGAGAATATCGTTCATACGTAAAATATATATTTCCCTCAAGTACAAAAGTTATGTGCGTTTAAGGAAACTACATATCACCCTGTTTGAGAACTAACTGGTACCATTTGAGTTCAGCTTAGTTGTTAGTTGAACGAGATCTCTCCCCTTGAGAGCTTCATGCTGCTCATTATTGTTGTGCTGCTTGCGCTTTACTGTTTGCTACAAGTTCTGCTGTTTATTGCTTGTGTACGTTTCGACTGTGTTTTGTTGTCTGTGTATTCATGCAAATAAAGTTTATTTGTTATTGAGGTCTGTTGCCTGTATTACATCACATACCCACTACAATCGAATCGTTAGAGTTCAGCGGAATTAATTTTCCATAGCAATATTGTTACGAATGATATTAAGTAGTTGTCTGTTGAGAAGTCTAATAATGTTAAAGATTTGTATCATCGATTTATTCCGAAAGAAATCATGAAACGTAGGTAACGAAATGCAGCCGAAACTTATACAGATATAGCATTTGCAGAAGCTAATTACACATAGTAAAATTACAAGTTGTTGTTAAATGATAGCGCAGCGCAATAGCTGCGGCAAAACTATTAAACAGCGCTCTTCGTAATCAAAATTTCATTGAGAAAATTCATTTGACTGATTAGATTCAGCACTCTCACGTGTGAACAGATTTTCTGGCAGGGCATGGAATTTTCTCACAAAGTTTGCGAATCTCGTGTTTTAATCGAGATATTACTTTAGCTCTTGTATTTTCGAGAATCTAAGTTTCGGTGATAAATGGTCGTCGAATTCAGGTGTCATTAACTTGGCATCCACAGCATCCTTTAATTTATCTGTAAATCTTCTTTGTTTACTAACAGAGCAATTACGTAAGGAACAAGAGTTTTGAAAAAATGCTGTTGTGAAAAATACAAAATATTGAACTTCAGAATATGTACATCCTATACTTAAAAAGTAACAGCTCTTAATTATTTTATTAAACAATGTTTTACTCCTAGATCGTATGAATATGTGAATATATCGCATATATTACAAATATATGGGAAAAAATGATCAACCTGGTCAAATAAATAATCTGCAATAATCATTCTATAAATCATTAAAATTCATGTTGAAATTTCCTGATGTCAGTTCCCAATAATGTAACACTTCCTGGAGCAATTTTTTTTTACAACAGAATCAACATTAAACATTTCAAAGGAAGCAGAAAAATAGAGGTAAAAATCACAGCCAACAACTGTAAAGTAATCTGGATAAAAAAATTATTTGAAAAAATAGTAATATTTATCTAATTCTAGTATCTTACAATTCATAAACTTTTATTCACAGAGATTGTGTGAGCTTTTTAAATACTTTTTGTTCTCACCTTTTTCAATTCCATAACGACTTAAAATCGAAGCGATTGCCATGCGAAAAATATCTCTCTATATGTGACGTAATAGTTTTCACAATTGCTTTCTTTTCCAATTTGTAATGTTCTTTTTTATATCTCCCACCAAAAGAGTGAAGTCTTTTTTCTTTTATTTTCGTTTTTATTATTTATGTTACTCATGATTTGATGCATGAACTTATCGGTTATTATTCATCGGTTATTATATACGAATTTGGAATTCTGTTTTCTCCAATTTTTTTCGAATAAAATGATGATGATGTAAAAGGCTTTGTTAGAATTTTCTATATTCTTTTCTATATTTCTGAGATGCATTTTTTTATATTTATTAAGCTCTTAATAAGAAAGGTCTGTGACATTTAATTACTTCCTTGCATACTTAGTATAGAAAAAGTGTAGTAATCTTCAATAAATTCGAACTCACCAGATTTTGACAAATCTGTTCATTTTTGACGCCCCTAAGTTCGGAAAACACATTTGTTTTAAAATACCTGCCTGTCTGTCTTTCTGTCTGTGTGTGACAGAAACCACTCAAATGTTTTGAGCTAGGCTATTGAAATTTGGTTCACGGCTTTAAAAAAATTGGGATATTTCTATCAAATTTTGTTTAAAATCTTCTCAGAAGTCCATCTGTCCGGCTGTTAGTATATAAATTAATTACAAAACGGAGAATGCTAGCTACGTATGATTCGGTGCACAGATTTAACATCTATAGTGTAGACACCTGCCAAGTTTTGAGCCAAAATTCAACTTCGGGTAGATTGTCTGCTGATATGCACTTTCAGAAACATATAAAAGTGATATCTGAAAAGCGCAATGATTTAAATATATTGAATTCCGTTTGTAATTTTTTTTCGTTTCAATCACTTGAGAAAAACGTGATTAAAACAGAAATTCGATTCTTAAATAATATGAACGCGTGCCAAGGTTAAATCGCCAAATAACTCGCTAAGTATCTCTCTAGAGATTCAGTAAAACCTACACGTTCGCGCCAAAAGATAATATTTCCTAACTATTGTAAGCCAGAGATTTGTAAGGCGTTCTCTGGCATGACAAGTTAGAGTATGGGCGAAAGTTTGTTTTTGTTTGGAGATTTGATGACAGAGTTTGTGTTTCAAGATTTGCATAACATTGAATTAACAAATGTAATCAAGAAACAAGATATAATGATTTACTTCTTCATATTTATAAATTCGTACCCCGAAGTAGAAAAATAATTTTTTTCTTTCATTTTCAAATATTTATTTTTCTTCAGTAAGTGATATGTACAGCTGTTTTGATGTATCGAGTATACTTCGATTGTGTTTTGTTTCTCATGTTTTGTGCACTGTTTGTTTTTGGATACGAAAACCCTTCTCTCTTTTGCACATGCGCCAAGAAGCGTTTATTTAATTAAAATAGGGGTGAGAGGGAGAGATAAAAGAAGGCAACGTTTTCGTTTAATGGATTCGTGAACTCTGTTTTTTTCTTGGATTTGGAAGCGTATAAGCTACAGATAAGTCTAAATATTGTCGAAGAAAGATAGTAATTCAAAATAAAATGTTTAGAGCAATTTTTATTAGTCTAATAATTTGAATTATGATAAATAAATAGAAGATTTTATTCTTAAAATTTTATAATTTACTTTTTGTAAGAAATAGCATATATATATATTTTTTATTTTAAAACACATTTTTATTTATTATTGCATTTATTAGTTTGATAACCGTTTGAGGTTAACATTAATGATATATTATAACATATTCTTTGTGCCCATGTCTGATAGTTTTTGCCATATGAGTATAAGATTCAATAAGCAGTTTTGAGCTAAAAGTTGTAACTGGTTGTTAATGGTAACTGAGAAAAGACATTCGAGTCCAAAGGGTTAATAAATAAAGCCTGCAAAATGGAATTTTTGATTCTAAGACACAGTTTTGAGACTTGCATATTATTGAATTATAAATGCAATCAAAGAGCACCATATATATATATATAATATAATTCTTTTTCATATTTATTAAAATTTTCCATAAAAGAAAAAAAATTCTTTAATTTTAATTTTTTTCTATTAAATTTTATTTTTGTTCTGTGATATGCTGTTATGGTTGTTTAATACTGATTTGCAGTTTGTTTTCTTGAAATCTATTATCGGTATTTTGATTAAGCTCTCGATTGTGTTTTACTTCGATTGTGTTTCGACTGATTACTTCTCGATTGTGTTTCGTGTATTTTCAGTAGAATATAGCTTCTATATTCTAAAAGTGCGTTGGCATTTTCACCGTTAAGTATTAGTTTTTTTAATTTATGCAAATTCGTAAGAATATCAAACAATTACTTAAGTTATTTAAATATACTATCAGTAACATATAGATATATTCAAAAAATGAGTTTCTCATTGCGAAAATTGCTATTACATACATATTTATGATTATTCCTCCATTAACCAACGAGAGTGGTCTTTCTAAAAATTTTCCAACATACTTCCTTATCATTTTACTAATCTCTCCCTCCTTTAAATTGTGAACTTTGAATAAGACCATGATTTCCTTGCATGGTATTGATGAAGACTAAAAAATATAATTCTTTGGCAAAAATTTAACACTTTTACTGAACGTATCGTGCGATCCTTAGTAGATTATTCTGGAGATTAATTCCTAGCATATAGTTAATGAAATCAAAAAATCGGATTTCTGTTGCAATATTTTTTTACCCAATTAAAATCTTCCACATAATTATAAATACAGTTTATTTAAAGTGTGCTTATTACACTTTAAATATATGAATATTAGCGATTTTGAGTCATCGCACTAAGTTTGTGAAAATATAAACCGTTAGATGATCAATTACTTAACGTACAGGGTCCCAAATTTGATAGAAATCCACATTTTAGATGTTAAATTTTATCTATTTAGCTATCTTTGTTTTATAATTATCATCAATGTATATTAGCATAACCAGATAGACTTATATTAAGATAGCTTTCCTCTGAATACGTTTCGTTACAAATCTAATTCAAAACTAAATCTTTGTATTGTCCCAATAAATAAAAGACAATAAAAACAAATGCCATTGTTTCAGCTCAAAGTATTTTTAAATTATCGAATTCAAAAACAGACAGACAGAGGTAGTGCAAAATTGTATTTGTTGAACTCGGGGAGATAGGAAACATGGTGATTATCAAATTGCCGATTTCGCATTTTTGGGTTATTTACAACACTCTATATTTCGTCCACGAGAAGATAAAAATTTATTCGGAAACAATTGCTTTACTAAAATAGATTTCCTTTCGTAATAGAAGAGTATTTACTAAAATAACTGACTTCGATACAGTTGAAACCTTTGGAATGTCCCAATAAAAACTCTTGGGAAATATCTTTTCATTAGTTCTTGTTGAAATATGGTGGGGACAAATCCATTGCAAAACCGGCATTGACAGTACAAGCCGCACTTACATTGTTGCCAACTTTTATAAATGAAAACAAGAAAACAAAAAAGATGATACTATTGGCTGGAAGACAAAGACTTTCACAGAAGTTTTTTCATCCCCTTGAATGGCAAAACTTTTCTCGCTTTGAATTTTTTTTTCTGTTTTATTTTTCTCAAATGAAAGTTCCAGTTTCTTTTTGACTCTCTATCAATCAATCGAACTAACTCTAAAAAAATGCAATTCCAGTGACTGTTTGTTCTTCTCTGCAGTGGACAAACGAAATGGATAAAAAGAGAATTGAATCTTCCATTTTTCTTTCCTGGAGGAAACGTTCGAATGAAATTTAACAATGGGGGCTTCTAAATAAAACCTGTCCGTTACATGCCCCACTGGAATTTATGACCACCTGCTTGCCACACTAAAGGACTAATCGTCACTCCCTCGGGTAGTATTTAAGGCGCGAAATGACCGGTGGTGTTAACTTTGGACAAAGGTCGACTTTGAGATCTTTTGTAGAGGATAAGTGAGCAATTTTCAAGGTGGGTATCTAAAGCTATTACGATGGAAAAAGTTTTAGTGAAATTGGATTTGTTTCCTAATGGATGAAACATTCTTTTCATAAACTTTTAGAAGAGATTGAGGGAAACTGTTTAGGAAACTGTGTAGAGTCAAATTCAAAGCGATGAATAATTTCTACTAAAGATTTTAATCTTAGATGAAAGTGTGCCGAAATAGTCTATAAAAGTAGCAATTCGATTTCATCATTAGTTTAATTTTTGTATTCCAGGTCTTTTCGTAAAAAAATAATAATAATTTCATCTGTTCTTACACTTATAATTTGAAAAGCAACTCAAAATAAACATCAACTAGAGAAATAGATCTTGAGATGGTAAATAATTAAATACTTCTCTCCTGAAGTCTTTTGTGCCAGGAAGAAGGAGAGAATATGTTGACAAAATAATGAAATTTTTTCTCCAAAAATAAAATCGTATTGTTACTTTTTATAAGAAACTGCTCTATTTTGTAGTAACGTCTTTTAATTTATAATGCACAATCCATCAATATCCATCAAACCTTGGATCTATGTTACAGAAAATGCATTCATATATTTTTTGACCATCAAAGAAAAGGCAATTTTCCTTTCTTATTTCAAACTACGAGCAACATATTATTTCAGATGAACACGATGACAATTATTTGTGATGGTGAACCAGATGATAATTGTTCATATAAATAAATATAATCATTCCTTATTTAGTTTTTATTTATCAAATTAGTAGAGGAAATCCAAAATACTTGAACGCATTAACGGAATATATGACCAACGGCCTGCTATACAAAAGGACTAGTCACCAATCCCTCGGGGAGTATTTAAGGCACAAAATGACCGGTGATGTTTACTTTGGGAAACGGTTGACTTTGGAAGCTTTTGAACAGGATATGCCAGTAGATTTCAAGATATAAAAATAACACTTTTACAATAGAAAAAAGATTTTAGTTAAATTGAATCTTGGATATTATGTTTTCTTATTTCGTGTCTTAATGGGTGAAACATTATCTCCGGAAACTTCACAAAACTTTGAGGAAAACTGTTCTGCAAAGACTTGAGGCTCAAAGTGAAAGTGAAATGATTTGAATAAAGATTATTTTTAATAGTGAGAAATGTTTGGAATACTGGATGCATTCTGGAATGCCATTATATCATTACACTAATTTTAAAAATTATTACTGATATTTTTACAAAAAAAACACTAGGTTTTATTATTTTCTGAAAGAAAGAAACAAATCGAAATAAAAAAATTTTTTCATATTGATTTTACTGCGATTTCCCTTTTATTTTTCATTACACCACAAAAAAATGTATCGTGATATTTAGAAAATTGCACTTCGAGATATAAATAAATCTTCGTTTTGCACCTCTCTCAGCTTTAAGCACATTTGTCGACACTGCTTCGTTCGGTGGTGGCGGGGTGGTCGGTTATACACAAGAAGCCTTAAGCACATTGTTTAAAAATAGGTTCAATATATTCGCTGTAATTCGCAATATATTCGGTAATTTCAAAAACACATTGAGATGAGCTCAAAAACAGAGTCCAAATTTATTGCATAACCATAAAACTATATCTATAGATTTTTTTGACATATTTCTGTTGAAATAACACATTCCTGTCAGTTTGTGTGTAAAAATGACAAAAATACACAAGTACTAGAAGGGAGAGTTCGGTGTTGTATCTTTTCAAAATTTCGTAGAAGAGACAATTTTAAATTTTTGTCTCAACATTTACTGTTTCAAAAGCAACACTTTGTAGTAACTCTACATTTTATTTGCCTAGTACAGAATGGAGAAATAATGGGTGTTGCTCTCGGAATCCAAAAACGATTTCAAAATGAAATTCAATTTTCATGAAAAAATCTCATATTTTATTATATTTTTGGTTATTATTTGACGGCATTTTCAAATATTTTCAAATATTTCTTCTTGACTTGCAGAATGTTTGTCATTGATGAAGGACACTCCAAAACAATTACTAAAAGTTACTAATTCTGGAAAAGTTCTACAAAGCACTGCTATTGTTACTTGAAGATTATCACCAAACTCATGTCTGAGATGGAAGAAATGCAACTATAATAAATTAAAAATGGAGACATGTTCATATCATCTATATTATTTTGTAAAGTGATGAGGTTTTAACTGCCCACTGTAACTAGCAGTGAAGCCACACAAAGCATTTGATGTCATAGAGAAATCGGAAAAAAAAAAGATTTATATCTTCTGCCATTGTTGTCGTTTATGTTACTTGTTATAGGCAAACCTGCTGACATAGTCGGTGATTTTAGCCAAGTTGTAGCGTCTCTTGTTTCAGTAGTGCCACCTAGGGTCAAGAGTACGTCTTAGTTACTGATGCATCACAACCCTTTCCAAAGAACGGACTTCAATCAAACATTTCATTCACAGATCGTAATTTAGACTCGAATCAGAGAACGATTACTTCTGATCCAGTACCCACCATAGTATTGTCTCGACTCGGAGGAAATTGTGGCTACGAAAGATTTATATCTACATCAGCCATCATATACACGGAGAATCTTCGACCGGTGGAGTCCAAATTCAAAACATCATTATTTACATCTGTGATAGTTGTATTTTGACTTATGTGGCGCGTCATTAACACGTCACTGGTGTGATTCCGTGAAAAAAGTATCCCGACATGCGTGGCACGCCTTTCCACCACGAGTGGTTGAGGAATATGCAAGAAGCTTTCGGAAAGACCAATCCTAAAAGTTAAAATATCATTAACTTTTTAGGTTTTTGAATAATCTTTTTAAAATATCAATTGATTGTTACAATTTTGGTTTATTACAATTGATTGTTCAAATACAATTTCAATTTATTGCAATTGATGTTCAAATACAATTTCGATTTATTGCAATTGATTGTTCAAATACAATTTCGATTTACTGCAATTTTTTGTTCAAATACAATTTCGATTTATTGCAACTGATTGTTTAAATAAAATTTTGATTATTACATCATTATTCTGTCACAAACGGTCAACAATTTAATTACGTTTTAAATCTGTTATCATCTAGATTAGGATATCTGAAACCAAAATTATTGAATTATTGCTATTGTATTAGCACTCACAGTAATTATTTCAATCAACGCCATCTTTCTGAAAAATAGTTAATAGAAAAGAATATTGTACCTCATTTTGCTGTCACAAACGGTCCAATACTTTAATAACTGGTTCAATTTAAATAAGTGCAAATTCTTTTAACATCTAAACTAGGATATTTAAAACAAAAAATATTGAATTATTGCTATTGTATTAGTACTCGTAATAAAATATTTCACTCAACAACATCATGCTGAAAAATAGCTAATCGAAAAGAGCATTTTACATCATTATCCTACAAAAACGGACTAATACTTTTATAACTTTTACAATTTAAATACTTGCGAAACCTGATAATATCTAGACAAGGATATCTAAAACCAAAAAATATTGAAGTAAAGCTAATAAAAAATTATTTCAATCAACTACAGTATTCTGAAAAAATAACTACTCGAAAAGAATATTTTACATCATTATCCTGTCACAAACAATCCAATACTTCGATAACTGGTTCAATTTAAACATGTGTGAAATCTGCTAACATCTGAATAGTATATATAATAGTAAAAATATTGAATTATCGCTGTTGTATTAGTACTCATAATAAATTATTTCAATCAATAACATCATTCTGAAAAAAAAATTAATCAAAAAGAATACTTTACATCATTATCCTGTCACGAATAATTCAAAACTTTGATAACTTGTTCAATTTAAATACTTGCGCAACCTATTCGCATATAGACTAGGTTGTTTAAAACCAAAATATTGAATTATTGCTACTGTATTAGTACTCAAATTATTTCAATCAAAAACATCATTCTGAAAAATAGATAACCGGAAAGAACATTTTACATCATTATTCTGTCACAAACGGTCCAATACTTTAATAACTTGTTCAATTTAAATACGTGCAAATCATTTAGACTAGGATATATAACACCAAAAAAGAGAATCGTTCTTTAAATCATTGCTAATTAAAATTTTGATTTCAAATCAAATAAACATCATGCATTCCTCCTGCATACAAAAGCCACAGTGCTTTGATTTATTCACTTGCTTCAAAGTAGACCTTGGCATTCAAAACTGCATTGACATTCTTGATTAATGACTGCCCAAACAGTGGAATTGTGCACCAGAATGAAAAGGAAGTTGATGCAAATGTTTGGCATTTCGGGAAAACGGAAAAAAAGGAGTGAAGAATCGGGAGCTGATGAATTACTGCATTCTCCCTGCTTCTTTCGCTTGAAACCTGTTTGTGATTAATAATGCCATGTCCAGAAACAGATTTATTTCTTATTTCTTTGGTTTCTATTTATATATGTATATATTTTTCAAGCTAATATTTCCTTTGTCAACATACAGTTATTGCTGCTTCTATCTTTAAATATTTCTTTTTATGAATGCTTTGGCGATGATTATTTAATCTAAAAAGTATTAATAATATGGCTTTTTTTATATCGTGAACGATTTCGTCGTCTCTTACTTATATATTAAATTTCTTCTTCAGAATATGTTGAAATCAGTTGCTGTATCTGATGGAATGGTGATTAATCAATTACTAAACAAAAATAGAATTAATATTGATGCAATCGTTTCAGGCGAACAGCAGCAACTGCATTATATAAATTCATTATCTTTAGTTTATATGTAGATGTAAAATAATATTGAAAGAATTTTAAATAAATTTCAGCTTTTAAGTCGCGTTCAGTCTCCATAACTGTATAACCAAGTACCCCTGAAACAGTTTGTCACTTTTAAGCAATTTCAAATGAATTGTACTTAATTTTTTACTTTTTTGTATGCGGTACGGATAAAGTATAGTAATCTTCGAAAAATTCAAACTCAAAATTTTGACGAATCTCCTTGTTTCAGTCTTCAACCCCCCGGGGGGGGCACCTCGTAATGAGGATGAGATGCTTCCGGTATGGTGGTTTGATCTCGCCACACTGGAGGGAACGCTAATAGGTGGGGGAATCTAACTCCTCCCATCGATGACGGGACGTACTTCCTTCGGGAAGGATTGTACCGTGGCCGGTGATGGCCCTTAGGAATCAACCACAGTTCCCGCCAATTGCTGTTGCGGTGGTCCGGTCATTCAGTTTTTATGTTTTTAATCCGTGTGCCTTCGCGCGGGTCGGAGCGTTAGATGGTTGACTTGTTTCAGTCTTCACAGTTCTAAAATCACATTTTTTGAAAAAAGTCCATGTCTGTGTCTGTGACAAAGATAACTCAAAAACGCTTTGAAAAAATTTGGTATACGGTCTTTACACCAAATTTGCAGATTGCGGCTGAATTTTAGCAAAATCTGTTCAAAGGAAGTCCGACTGCTATTAAGTTAACATCGTAATTACAAAACGAAAAGAGATAAATAAATAAAAAAATTTGGTGTACAAATTTAACATCTATAGTGTAGACACTTCTCAACCAAATCCAACTGCAGATTGGAAGTCTGTCGGAAGAAAGTCGGAAGTCTGTCCAAAAATATGTAAATGTGATAAATCAAATTTTGTATGGAATTTTGTTACTGCAAGTACAGTTTTGTGTCACACTTTTCCTTCAGTCGGTTGAGAAACACGTGTTTATAACATAAATCAAATTTTTTGGATGTTAGTAACCCGTGCCAGAGATTAATCGCTAAATAACTAGCCAAGTATGACACGTTATATTCAGTAAAAATGCTAACTTCATGCGAACACACAATATTTCATCACTATTCTATGCCGATTCCATGCAATGACAAGTATATTAGAGTATGCAAGAACGTTTTCGGGAGACAGGTGGTTCTGCCTTAGAAATTCAAAAAGTTCTTTTCGAAAAAGCGGTACATCTTTCGAAATCAATCATTTTCCCATCCGTTTTGAGAAACAATTTCTATCCTCTCCTTAAGGATCCAAATAGCAGAAAGAATTGTTCTTTGTTCTGTATAGCCCCCTAACATACATTCCTCCCATGACTTCATCAGTAATTATACAATATTCATTAATCTTTCTGGGTTCAACAGAATTGTGTTGCCAGATATATTGCTCAGCTAGTATCGCCCACATTTTTATTATCAGCACTTACCTTATTTTCATAACTTTAAGAAATTATCCAACTCTTTAGTTTATTTCTAACTGCCATAAATACGTTCTATGGAGTTTTTTAAAAACAAAGATACCATATTTAGACGTTTTTTTTTCATTCAAGAAGATCATAAATTTTTTTCCTATTTTTCTCGGTTGTCAGGTTTTTGATGAATTATATTTAAAAACTGAATAAGTAGATGACTGGATTTAAAATTATTCAGAATGTTTTCAACTCTCAGCGACATCAACATAATTTTTTGATGCATGAAAAATTTTAGTCACTTTTTCGCCTTAAGTATATTTTCTAGAAATGGGATTCCTTTATTTTTCTAAGATAAACAAAAATGGTCAATTTACATAGGCTGTCCAATATAAAATGTTAAATGTATATAATACAATCACCAAAATTAATCCTACAAATTATGAATATTTCTTTAAATATGCAATACTATCATCCCATATTTATTCTAGTCTCCAAACACATAATGGATGCCATTTTTAGCTGGTTGTTCAAAATTACTTTCGCATTCCAATGATAACTCTAATTGCAGTAAACGCTTACTTCCGAGATAAGTTTTTAAATTCATGAAACAAATCGCCTGGTGCTAAATCAGGGCCGCAAAGAGAATGATAAACAAATGAAAGATTTGTTTTGAAGGATAGTGATAAGCTGTCTCAGAGCATATAAAAATATATTTTTGACCATATAACTGCAATAGATAAGAAATTAAAGTGCTTTTGATTTATTTTTATTTTTTTGTAAAGTGGAATAAATAATTTTTATTATTCAGTGATAAAATGAGGAAAAATATCATTTTGGTAATTGTTTCAGCTTTTTTTCCCTGTAACTGATTTTTAATAAATATTAATATTTATTGGGATCTTTCTGATTGTGATAAATCTTCAATTAAACGCTTTGTAATGTAATTTATGTGCATTTTATCTTATTCAATTTATTCTTTAACTCTGCTTTTAAATAAATAACAAAGTCAATATCATAAACCACGACTAAGGAAGCGTAATCATTTATATCACAAAGCATAAAACACCGCAATATCCGTGATAAATGGCATTGCCTGCCGCCATTTTAATTTGATAAAGGAATAACTGGAAAGTGATTGTCAAAATTTGATAGAAAAATTAGCTCTCAAATCAATTATATGCTCTACTTAAGCGATTTTTCTTTTATGGGTTATTTTATATATATATATATCTTCGCAGTGCCAATTATGCAGAAATGTTCGAATACTCTTTTTTTACCCTCGAAGTAAATTCTCAGTTCACCAAAAATATTTTTGCCAAATTTTCAGCCAATCAGAAGTGTGGCTTCTGTCTTACAGATTTCTTGAAATGCAAATTTAATTATGAACAATTCGAATTTTACTTGGAATAAAACAGAATCAGTAATGACGAAGATATTTGTTGAGACAAGCGATCCTTTGTTTATTCTGTTCTTTTATACAAAGCAGGAAAACGTGTATTAAAGATAACTATAAACTATTTTAAAATATTATTGGCATTGAAATACTCATGAATAAAATATATCACATTAAAGGAGATTTTATGTCCAATTTGAAGACTAATATAATGTATACCAAAGTTATATGACAAAAGATTAAATTCAAAGACTTACTGCAAATAATTGTTTTAAAATCTGAAAAATTCTTTTAATTAGTTTTTATAAATTTTTGTTACAATAATACATTAGAATTTGTAAAAATTGTTATACTTTTTTTTTACTTTCCTTAAATCACACAATTTGACATACGTATTTTTCAAAATGATTCTAAAATTCAATTCTATCCTGTTTTTAACATAATTGGAATTATATTTTTAAGATTATTTTTTTAAAAAAATATTTAAAATATTTTATTAAAAAGAAATATTCGTCTTATTCTATTTTTAAGATTATTTGAAAATATTTTAACGAATCTTGAATAATAACTTGAAGCAGACTGAATGGCTCACTAGTAGAATGCTATGAACTGAAAGCGGCAGTTCGCAAATTCGTATCTAATTGCTGGAAAGTTGACTAAAAATTGTTTTGTTATTGATTTACTTTATTTTACTTCTCCTTTGTTCCAGAATGTTCTTATAATTTCTGTATCTTTCTAAATCTAGAATATTCCACTCGTTCCGTCATGGGAATAAAAACAGATGTAAGGTTTAGTTCCTTGAATAAAGTCTTGAGTTGAGATTAGCAAGTAGTATCTTTGATTTTAGTTAACACAAGGTTTATAAACACTAATTTCAACGATGTTACAATATTTTTAGGATAATTTCTATTTTTAACATTACTGGTGTTATCTACTAAGCAAATAATATTATTTAATTATTAATGAATTACCGTAATAAATTATAAATCGAGAATTCTCCTCACTACAGCTTTACATTAAATGTTTATACTGATTATTTTATTACCGTACAATACTTTTCCAAGGTAGCACAAAAAAAAAGCATATAAAGACTTTACTATAAAACTACTTAAAGACGCTTTAAGGGGAAAAAACCCAGGAGAGATAATTACTTCTTCGAAAAATCTTCTAATTGCGGTTTCGATCTTAAATTAATTTTAACGGCTTAAGTTTCTGAAGCACTCGAAAGTTCCATCATTTGATTTATTTACAAACTCCAAAATAAAAGTTTTTATGAATACATTCCCATTCTTGACTAAAGAATACTTAAAGATTGTCATACTGCTGTCCATGATATAAGTACTCAACATTTCGGAAACGTGGAGAAGAAAGGAGGTGAAGGAATCAAGAAATGATGAAAAAAGGCATTCTTTATCCCAAAGAGAAAAATATTTATGATTAATAAGGTTGAGAGTTCTTAGAACTTTGGTTTCTGACATGCCCTGAGAATAAAGCTCGTTTTATTTTCACAAAGGCGATATTTCCTGTAGTAACCTTACTCTCCTCTTTCACTTCATTTTTTAGGTAATTTTTCTTGTGGAATGATTTCTTCATACGAATTCCAGAATTTTTTGTGCCAGAGAACTTTTGGAATTTTACTTTCTTGTTTGTGAAATGTACAAAGGACAGGTATTGTAATCATTAAAACAATTGAATGTGATATTCGACGAATTTCCAATATTTCAAACTCCTTGAGTCCACATTGCATATTTTTGTAATTAAATCTGTCTGTCTGTTAGTCCTTTAGTGAACTCAACAATTCAGAAACGTTTTCAGGAATGAAATTTAATACATTATTTTATCACCAAATCTGTGGATTCCTCTAGAATTCTAAGCAAAATCAATCCAGAGGAGGTCTGATTGCTCGAATATAAGTTAAAACGTTATACACAAAACGTTATATACAAGAGTGTCAAATGACAGAAAATTTGATACATAAAATTAACATCTAAGATATAGATATGTATCGAATTTATAACCAAATCCTTCAAGGTGTTGACTGTCATTTGGTCTGTATTTTCACAAGCATGTAAACATAATACTCACAAACATGTATGGCATCAATATATGAAATTGAGTATGTAACCTTGTGATTACAATTGTTCAGTGTAAAGTTCCAATATCAATGGGTTAGACAGTGTGAAAAAGACATTCACTTTTCTGATTCTTGTGTATTAATTATATCACAGTGAATAATTGGCCAATAATTTGCCATTTATTGCAAATTAATAGGCTCTTTCGGAATTATTGTTATTCAAGTCTTGTTTTTAATACTACATAAGTGCATGCATTTAACACCGAATACACGAGGAAGTTTCAGGAAAACCACTTTACCTGGTTCAGATTATAGTGAATCATAAAATAATAGTTACTCTTGTTTGTAGGATTCATTATTGTCCGAATGACCAACAATTTCTATATCAATTCTAACTTCTAAATGTATAGCCAATATTTCATCCTTCAAAAATTCGGCAGAAAAAAAATAAAGGCTCTAGAAATGCAAGAATTATGGCAATATCGTAACTATGTGATGAGATTGGCCGATTATTCTTGAAAATTATATACAATTTCATGGAAATATATAATATGATACACAGGCCCGCGTATTAAAGGAGAGAGAGACAGAGAGCATGTAGGCGGAATGAATTCTCTTTTTAAAATGTTGATCTCAGATTAAATTTTCTGGTCGTTTGCTAAGAGCTATATTCTTTTACCGATCTACTGCTTGCGTATGTGTTTTGTTGTCTGCAACTGATGCTTATGTGTAAGCTTCGATTGTTTTAGTTACCTGTGCTCTTATGGAACTAAACATCCTTATTAAACATCGAATTTGTTCGACATCTCTCCCCATAGATTCACAAGACGGCAACAGCACATAATTTTCCCATTATTTCTATGGTTATAACATATTTGTCATCTTGGAACTGTAGACAGATAACATTTGGAGGATATGTTATGCTTAGTCTGTTGAGAATAGAGTAAAGCGTGAGTATTTAATAAGAAGTTTTATCATTAAAATGTGATATCTTACACGTCTAAATATGATATAAATCTCCAAATTCTCACATATGGATTTTTTTCCTCTTTGAAATTCGTTTGAAAAAATCAAAGATATAAAACAATAAGCGGAAATAAAATAATGAAAGGAAAATTTGGTTAGATATCCAAGAGCTGTCAGTAGGGTTCACAGGAGCAAGAAAAAAAACATGTTAAAGCAGTATATATATAGATGAGGAAGATGATTTATAAGGACTTAATAAGTTGACTGCGTGTCCTTCACATTCGTGTGATAATGTGCGAGTTCTTAGTCAATGTAGAATTTGATGTTAGTTGAACAAGTCTATGTTTAATTTATATCTTCTTATTTTAACCCGTTAGTCAGCCCATTAATCCCTTGGGATTCATATATGTTGTCTAATTATATATTTTCTTCTCCCCTACAGTTCAATGAGAGCAAATAAGTAAACAATTTATTAGTTTGTGGTTCGAATCAGAAGCATCAATCGTGCAGCAAATGTATTAAAAGGTACCATAGAAATTTATTCATTCATTTGAAATTTTCATTTTCTTTTATAAATATATTAATTTACCATGTCAAATTTTAGATTACTTATGTCTTTAATCATCTAACTACGCTATTATATAAATTATGTTGACGAAGAACGTCCACTTATTTTCGGTTTTTTTTTATTATCTCTTATACCCAAATATTTTATTTAAATAATTTTTTTAAGCATAATAGTTGCTCTCAAGATTATTAATCATGCCTTGCGTTATTTTCCGAAAGCAAGTGTGATTGAACACTATTATTTCAGTATTTTATTTCTGTTTTCTACATCCTGATGGGGCAAATACAGCTGGGCTAATTTCAAAAACTGTTTTGGGCGTGTTAAACGAAGTCAATGCTTCATTTCATAAAGTACATTTTGTGCCTTAAAATTTAATTGAACCAAAATAAATTCGATTTTGCATTGATCTTACAGGAAAGAATAAGATTTTCGATATCTGAAAATATATTTTTGTTAGGTTGGAAGATTTACCTGATTTTTTATAAAAATAAAGTCATTTACTCTTTGTTTAAAGAAAAATATTCAAATAAAAGTGAATTATTTTAAGAGTTTGTATATTACAGAAATAAAAATTACTAAATCATTGCTTCATAACAGTTTGCTCTAAAATGCATGGAAAAACCCTGGGATTGTATTTGTCAAAACTTTATCACAGACACTTTAATACTCTTGTCATGCTAGAGAGCGTCTCACATGGAATTGGCTTACAATAGTTATGGAATATTAACTTTTGGTGTTAATTTAGCATTTTAACTGAATCATTCGTGCCATCCTTGTAGAGTTATTTGGCTATTACTTGCTAGAATGCCTTAATAGTATTCGAAAATAAATTTGTTTTTTAGGGTCATTTCTCTCAATCAATTGAAACAAAAAGTTGAGGTAAAATTGCACTTGTAGTCTCAAATTCCCATACTAAACCTGATATATTTAAGTCATTGCGTTTTTAAATTATCGCGTTTACATCTTTTTTAAAGTATAGACCAATAGATGGTCAAATCCTTTGTAGGATTCGACTGAAACTTTGACTGGTGTCTACACTTTTGGTGTTAAATTTGCATACCGAATTTTATCTATCTAGCTATCTTTGTTATGTAGCTATCATTTTAACTTATATTCAAATTGCCGAATATATGAACTTCCTCCGAACAGATTGTACTCTATATTTAATTGAAAACTGTAAATTTGATGTAAAAACCATATACCAAATTCCATTGCCTAGTTTGAAGCCTTTTTTTAGTTATCTTTGTCCAAGAAAGACAGACGAACATTTTCTAAACATGTGTTGTTGTTTTTTTAATTCAAAGATGTCGGAGACTCTTCAAAATATCGAGTTTGAATTTTTTCGATTACTATACTTACTTTATAATTTGTATACAAGAAAGTGTTAATGAAAAAGAAACGCAACAATTAATTTAATAGTAACTTTTTATTGATTAAAATCTATGATCTTATAAAGAAGGTATTAGCTTTTCCTTATTGTAGTCATTCTTGTAAATTGATAATACTCTGATATTTCAAATCATTTATTTCTTTGCACTCGAGATACCATATATAACTTTAAATGGAATTTAAATTCTTGCACAAAGATTATAGAAAAAAAAATACTCTTCCCATAATTTTTAAAAATAGTTTTTCTGCAATTTGTAAAGGTTGAGAAGGTGACAAAACTTGGAATTCCCTATTTGATCCGAAAAGAAATCCCTATTAATAAAAAGCGAGATTGGTCATATCAAAATTTTCTCACAAACTCTCTAAAAAAGGAATTACCTTCCTTCCGCCGTGTAAAGTTGTGGACATTAAATAATATTGCGAATGCCTTGCATAATATTTATCGAACAATAGTTACGAAATATTGATTCTTGGATTTTTATTGAATCTTTCATGTGATCCAATCAATATTTGAGACGATTAACCACTGGTATGTCGATAAATTCTCACAAAAGCCGAATCAATGTTTAGATGTATTTTCTTCAACTAATTAAAACCCTGAATTCGACACAAAACTACAATTCTAGTTGGAAAATTACATACAGAATTTTATTTATTTAAGCCAATTTTGAATTTGAATATCGATTTTACATTTTTATGGAAATTAAAGACAGACAGATCAAATTTTTTACGGATTTCATTCCAAATTTAATAAGTGTCTACATTTTAGGTCTTAAATTTTATTTACTAAATTTTAGACATCTGACTCTTTAATTATGTAATCATCTGTTAATTTATATTCAATAGCCAGACAACCGGACAGACTTCCAACAATTATATTTCGCTGCAAATTTGATAGAAATCTATGGATTTGTTGTAAAGATTACAGCCAAGTTTAATCCATCTGGCTCAAAGTGATTTTTATTTTAGACATCTTAATGCCAAAAATGTATTTTTTAAGATCTATATTTTTAAAAATTACAATATTTTCTGAATGAAATTTTTTTAAAAATGAATTAAAATCACAGATAATATAATCATAAGAATTTCTAATATTTTATGAAAAAATATTCTTTCATTAAAAAGTTTATATAAAGATGTTTATAAAAATATATCATAATTTCTTTTTATGTAAAAATTGCACAATTATTTTAAACACATATTGCCAATGTATATAATATGTTGTGTATATTGCTTAATGTGTATAATATACCATTAAATAGACATGAAATGGCAGATTGTTAGCAATTGCAACAACCGGGAAATGCCTTAAAATTGTCAAAAATATAATTGTTGCCTTTAATATCAGCACATAAATCGTTATATTTTTATTTACAACATATTGTAACGGTTATAAACTGACTATTCACCCGGCTCCGTGCCAAAAATATTATTAAATGTGATGCAAGTTTTAGCACACCTCAATAATTCTCGAATTTTCTACGCAATAATATTTTTTCTTGCAGTTTTAAACATAAATACTTGAAAATGACGTTGCTGTATGATAACTTTATCTTATGATAGATTTGGTTCATATCGGTTATTATTGGCTTTATTGTTCTTGAATAATACTTTTTGAATAAGCATATTTTTTAATAAAAAATCATCTACTTCTAATGCCTGCATGTTTTAAATAAAAAAAATATGATTTTCAATTGGATCTCGTTTTTAGTTATCCGAGACACATTTACTTGTTGCATCTAAAAATGGTTTTTCAGAAGTTTTTTTTTTCAAAGTATCACCATTTTTTTTATTCATAATTTCGGTTAATAATCTTTTCTACTCGATGCAATCTAATTTTTCCTCATTTTTAAGTTTACAACAAAGAAAGAAACTAATAAAATTAGTTTAATTATATCCAACAAATTGAGTAGAATACCTTTGGAATCAGTAATGCCTAATACATACACATTTTGTCGCTAAGTACAAATGACATTGAAATCCCTCTTATCATATTTAATTTAGTAATCTTTTACATTCTTTATTGTACAATTTTTTGATTTCCTGTGCCTCACACGTTGGTTTTTAAAAAGTTTGATGGTGTTTGTGGATAGTTTATAATTTGCTAGGATTTTTTTTTCATATATTATTTTTTGTAGTATTTATTGGGTTATAGTAATACTACTTATTTTTGATCCATTTTAATAATTCTCTACTATATTCTTTAAATATTTCATTATTATTTTGGCAATTTGGCATTGAATTATTTTCTTATGCATTTACTATCGATTATTTTTGTTTAATATTTTAATTTAAATTTTAGTTTTCTTTATTTACTTGTATTATTTTTTATTACTTAATTATCAAAATTATTTTAAAATTTCTTTGAAATCTCTTATCAAATAATAATTATTTTCAATGTTATCTCAGTCAAGCATATTTTAAAAGCTAAATAATTTTTTGTCGAAATATTTACATTTTATTAAACTTAACTATACAGTTTGAAGTGTGAACCTACCTGAATAATTTTTATTAATAATATTTTTTTATGAAATAAAACTTATTTTGGGTTCTTTTTATACGTTTGTTACAAAATTGAATTTTTCCTAAATATTATCATTTAATTAGATATTCCTGTGCAAATCGTTCACTGAAGCTTCTCAAATATTGTTTGAATATTTTTTACAACGGTTATCTTTTTAAATATAGTAAAAAAAAACCTATGCAAAGTTTAAAAAATTAGAATGAGTTATGAGTTACTGTTAGTAATGTGTGTTTATATTATAAATTCCAGTTATTTCTCCTGACATCAAAATCCATCCGACAGCTAGAAAGATAATAATGCATTATGTTTCTCATAATATATATTAGAAATATTAGTTAAATACTTTGAAAGCAGTGTTACTTAATTTATTAAAATACTACTAACATTAAAACGGGCTCATCCAAAACTAAGCATCAATCCTCAGGACACATATAATCAATTAACAAAATATATGTATATGGAAATACATATGATAAAAATATAATATTAAGTGATTTATATTTTCATTTATTGGAAGTATAAAATTACCAGAATGTGATACATTAACTGCATTATTAATTACTATACTGTACCTTTAATTTATAATCGAAAACGTCGTTTACCAAACAGTTGTGGCGATTGCATTCCCGAGGACAGAGCAAGCGACGTTAGGGTACGTAGACGCATAACATAACCACTAGACAAAAGTGATCACCCTTGTCCGGAGGCTGTTAACTGGTTACTGGCTGGAGCTACCACCACACAATCATAGAAAAAAACTACTATGTCCCAAAATAAAGTTTGTTTTGTTTTATCTGATTGCTAATATCACTCACTTTATTTGAATCCCAGATTCAACAGAATAAAGTAGATATTCTTAACAAAAACAAGAAGCTAACAACCATTTTTTAAAATCTGCGTCATTTTATTTATGGAATATTACAACAGCTTTGCCCCTTTCACTAAACTAAAAAAAAATGTAACAACGCTGCCATTAACTTAAAATTTTTAATTACAAACGTAAATATAACAATATTAAAGATCAAACAAGTATCTTTTTATTGATACTAATGTTTTAACCAACAAATTAAATTCCTATTTTTAATGTTTGTAAAATAATTTAAACATATTTATCAGCAATTTAGCTCTCCCGAAATAAAATAAAAATTAACCTGAATGAGAACTTCAAGCGTTGATGGGAAAAATTAGCTTTTATCAACAAGTTGCCATCACATTGATAAAAGCTCAAATTAAAAAAATAATTTAGATATTATTGCAAATCAAATAAATAAGAAATATCATTTTTTCTAAAAAGTAAATGCAAAATATAACAGTACCAATAATTTTCTTTCTTTTTTTTTTAATAATACTTAATTATGTTACTCAGAAAGAGTTTTTACAAGTTACTATTTTTGCATAACAGCTAATATTCCTATTTTTGACCAAAATGACTGGAATTTTGTCCTACAGTGATAGAGATTTGGACCACATTTAATATAATTTATGATAAAATATATCACCCGGGGGGCATCTAAAAAATTTTGATGAGAAACTTCGGGCATTGTGATTGGTTTTCGTCCATTAATTAGATATACAAATATTGTTTGGGCCATGTTTTCTTACGATTGATGGGATGTGAATACTACGGGAGAGGTTGTGCCGTGACTAGTGAGGAGTCGATACTCAACCGTAGTTTCTGCAAATGTTCTCTCTGTGCGTTCCGGTTACCCAATATTTTTTCGTATGCATTTGATGCAAGGTGATTTAGATATTTTTAGTTACTATAATGGTGTGTATTTGATGAAGCTTATAGTGTTTACAAAAATATGAAAACCGATAGGTATTTATTGACATTATTAATAAAAGTGAAATTTTGATTCATATTTTACAATATAATTTACAATATCCCGCCGGAACAGCAATCCTGGCGGGAACTATGGTTGAGTTCTAAAGGCTATCAATGGCCACGGTGCAAACTTTCCCCAAGGAAGTACGTCCGGTCATCAATGTGAGGAGCCAGACCTCCACCTTTTCGAGAACTCTATAGGGTGGCGACAACCCTCCACCATGCTGGAAGCTTCTCATTCTCATTTCGGTTTGCCCTCCCCCCAGAGGGAAATATAAATAGTAAATAAAAATTAATTTTGTAAAGGGTCCTATCATTGATACGTAAAATAATGAATCCCATAGCTTAAATCAAATATTCGTATATAAATGAGGGGAAAATCTTCAATTCTATTAATATTATATTTAAATGCATTTCGATTTTCAAAGCTTTTTCAATATTGCCATTCTTTCAATTACTCTTACAGAAGAATTTATTGCGGATATATTCTTGCCTAAATTTCTGGATATTTATTTTAGAAATTTTTTGTATAAATAATAAAAGTAATAAAATCTCAACTTTGGGAACGGTTGTTTAATGCTAGAACTTATTTTCTATGAATATTCTGAAGTTGTAAAAATATATTTCTCGAGATTAATTTACTATTGATGTCAGCGACAAATGAAAGGTGGCAATTACATTTTTAACTATGCAGTGTGGTTCTTATTACATTCTAAATATGAATAGAATATATTACATATTTAATTTGTATTCAAATTGATTTCGGGTACAAATTGAAAGAAATCCTCTTTTAAACGATGAATTCACTCTAATTATGGTTCAATGGATGATTTCTAAATCGTAAAAAGTAAACTTAAATTTTTAATTGAGAAATGCATTTTATTATGTGAAATTAGGTTGTTTGAGTTTATAAATACAATGCTGAAACAATCAAAAAATCTTAGTTTCTATACAGCTCCTCTCTTACGGTATTGAATATAGGAAAATATTTTTGAAGTTTTTATTTTATAAACAAAAGCACCTCCTCGGGAGCTAATACTTAGTGTTATAAAACTCTGAATGGCACTATTTCAGAGGAGTATAGAAGAGGAAAGAGAATTTTAGAGGATTTCTCTAAGAAGAGAATCAAATAAGTTAACTATTTTTCCTCGATTAGGTAGTTGTTTGATGTAATCCAATATTGGAAATCAAAGCTTCATAACTCAGTCTAATAAAATCGTATAAATTTGAAGACTCTTTTTTTTGTTTAAAATGTAAATATGCCAAACATATTTAATTAAACATGAATAATAAGAAAAAAGGGGTGCTCATAAACTTAGATTTAATAATTTTTCAGTCATTATTTATCAAATAATTCTTTATTTCATATGCAACCCTACTATATATAGTTATTTTACATTTTATTACGTTTCTCTATTTGGAAGTATATCATTACTTCAAATGCTTAAAAAATTGTTAGCCCTTTCTAGGGCGTGGGAAGTATACTTCCCACCAAATTCATCAATATTTGTATGAAATTACGTAGGTTGGCATAAGTTCTGACAATTTTTTTAGTGAGTCAAAAACTTAGATGCTTCAGTTCTTTATCTCAGACTAAATGATGTGTCTTGATTTGTTACTTAAATTATTAATTAACCAAATTAATTAATTAATCAAATTAAATTTATCTAATAAGCTAAATGAATCCCTTTTCTTATTCTAATTTCAAGCCTAAAAATATGTTAACATAATATGACTAGAAAAAAAAATGTCCCTTTAAAGAGTAAATTTGAACACGATTAGAATGGGCCCCCAATCTTTGTAATAAAAATCTACGAAGCTGGTAGATTGTGTTAAGTTCTTTAAAGAATGTTTAATATTTTCTAATTCGAAATATGTAATATTCCGTTGGATATTTTATAGCTACATTTTGAATTGCTTTCTCTAATAAGAAAATAAAGTCTCCACAAAATTTTCTCGCATACACTTTAATAAATTTGTCATGCTAGAGAACAGAACTAATACAGAACTGGAGTACAATAATTAAGAAAGATTGGGTTTGGCGTGAATACCTCATTTTTACTGTATTTATCGTGTCATCCTTGGCGAATTATTTGGCGGCTGTTCACTAGTATGCAGTTAATAGTATCCAAACATTAAATTTTTTTTAGATGCGTTTTTTCTAACCAATTGAAATAAAGTTCTGATACAAAACTACTGTTGTAGTCATAAAATTAACCAAATTTGATATATTTCATTATCATGTATTATCATTATCATGTATTATCATTATCATGTATT